>CM054115.1:168927744-168978377 GCA_028673005.1 Tanypteryx hageni | reverse complement strand
TATTAGAGCAGTGGTCTCCAAAGTATGGTGCACGGAAACTTCGGATTGAAGATGATACTGATAATGCTACTACCACAAGCGACCAACAAGAAAATAGTGAGGCTGACATTTCTCGTAGTAAGAGCTCTTCGTCAACCACATTACGAGGGTAAAAAATATGTCCATCTAATACTGAATAAGAAGCTGTCTACAAAAATTCGAAATTATCACGAAAACTTTGAAATTTGGATTTACATCCATTATCGTTAACGATGAACCACGTCCTCAATGTGTATTGTGTCTTGAGATATTAGCTAATGATAGTATGAAGCCATCACGATTAGCAAGACATTTAAAAACTAAGCATCCAGAACATACACAAAAACCTGTACAATTTTTTCACGGATGTTTAAAGTCATGCAATACTCAATTATAGTACTTGACAAAATTTCAACAAACTTAATGGTAAATGTTTAGAAGTGACTGGTAGGAATAACAACAGGAAAGAGACAGTAAACAAGAGCAGTAGGGAGAGACTTAGACGAATGGGGGGTGAAGAGAAAGAGATAGAGGAGACGAGAGATGGAGGTAGTATTGAATGAGAAGGGGATGATTTATATAGGGAATTAAATGCACCTATATAAATAAATTTATTAAAATTGATTCTCGTTTGCCGTAATTTTGGACGAGTACTTGCGATATTCATCATCATCATAGGCAGTCTGTCCGTAGACAGGTCCGTGATTATTCATGGTTAAACCTGGTTCTCCATATACTCTTATTTTCCGCTGCCCTCTTCATATCTTGATAACTCTCTTTCCGTTTCAAATCGACTATCAGTTGAAACCTTTTCCTACCTCTTTCCCTTTTCCCATCTAGTTTTCCTTCTAACATGTCTTTAATCATACTCTCTCTCCTCAGGTAATGTCCAACCCCCGTTTGCCTTCCTTTTTCTAATACTCTTTATAATCTATTCGCTTCTCTCCTACTCTTCTTAGCAACTTAATCGTTTTTCATCCTATCTGTCCATATTATCTTCAGCATCCTCCTCCAAGTCCACATTTCAAAGCTTTCCAAGTATTTGATGTCCATTTTTCCTTAGCGTCCATGTTTCTGCCCCATACAATGCTATACTCCATGCGTAGCATTTTATGAACTTCTTGCGGATATCTTCCCTAATATTCCCTGTAAGTAGTTGTTTCTTTCTCCTGAAAGCCGCTTTTGCTTTTCCTATTCTAGTTTTAATCTCATTCCGTACCATTTTGCCTCTCGTGTTATGATACTTCCAAGGTATATATATACCCTATAATTATTGCCCACATTATATACAAATATATTTACACACTATATAATTGCTCGAAAATTTTTCAAATATATTCGAAACTTCAATTCGCCACTAAGGCTATAAAAGTGCACGTTGTCTCTTACCTATGAAATGATACTGGTGCACCTTTCTTAGATTTCTCCTTACATCCGTAAGCAACACAATATTGCACCATTCTTAACAATAAACAATAAAATCCACGAGATTTCCACGCCTTACTCCTATACCACTCCTACACAAAACCACGCTTCGTCCCACAAGTCACGTGCTTCTTGTGTTGACTTCAGATTTTGGACGTCAAGCGCTGTCTATCTTATCAATGGTCGAAGGTCAGTAGTATGCTACCTAGCAGACATTTTCAAAAAAGTTAACACACTTAATGTGTACCTTCAAGGTGAAGGTGACGTTTTAACAATGTGTGAGAAAGTAACTGCTTTTCTAAAGAAACTCGTGCTCTGGAGAGAGCATTTTGAAAAAGGATGTTTGGAAAATGTTTCCATCGTTATGTGATTTTGTTGCCGGAAAACGATATTAGGTGTGTCACCCCATAAAAACTATTGTACTTGCACACTTACAAAAATTGGAAACAGAATTTTCTGATCTGTTTTGGAAATCTTTCAAATGAAGAATATCAATGGGTTTTGGATCCATTTTTCGAAAACGTAAAAATTCAACACCTTCCGATCACTGCCCAAGAACAGCTGAATGACATCAGGGATGATGGAAATTTACGAGCTGAATTTCAACAGAAACCTTCACACAATTTGTGGATAGGATTGAAAAATGAGTACCATGACTTGGTAAGCGCAGCGAACGATGCACTACTTCCATTTGTATGAGGTGACTTTTTCAGCAATGACAGCCATTAAAACCAAGTATCGAAATAAACAGAACTAGGAACCAGACCTTCGAATCGCTGTACTACAAAATGTCAAACCAAGATATTCAGAAATAATGAAAAATATTCAATCACACTACTCGCACTAAAAATATATTGTTGTTTATTTATCTTTATCTACTTTTATTTCAATTTATATTTTTGTGTATTTTTGCATTGAGTTCTGTCGGTGATTCTTATACCTATATGTGATTCTATATAAATATGTATCATTTATATAATTTATAAATAAAATAAATAATGCATATATCAGGGGGTGCGTGCTATTTATTTTTACTAACATAGGGGTGCGCGATCAAAAATGTTTATAGGAAGAGAATCGACATGTAATTTCAACAGGATAATACCAGAAATACTTGAATTAAGCTCCCGTTATTATTTCGTGTAATTTATGCGTCAAATTTCACCAGTTCGATGCCTGAATTTTTCGTTTTACCCACCCTGTCAGTCAGGAAGTGCTGTTCGATGAATTTAATCACCCCAATTTTCTCTTTTGAAGAGCAAGCGTGTGATAAAAAGGGAAGAGATCGGCGCACACTGCATGCGTGACTGAAACTCGTTGGTCCTCTCCCGCGATTGGCTTTTTGGCAGTTTCTATGTTGATAGCCATTGGTGGAGAAAGGGTTTGTCTGTAGTTCTGTTTGCCAAATCTAAGTATTTGTAAAAGATATTTTTGACATTTCCAGTGGCAATGTAATCGATTGTCAATCGAAATTACTGCCATTTTAAAGTTAAAAATCTGATTTCAATTCAATTAAGTTCAAAAAGGGCATCTTAAATTATATATACAGAGTTTTTCCCAAAAAAAATTTAAAAAATAACCTGCAAAACAAAGAAATACTGCATATTAGAGAGAAATGCGGTAAAACTCCTTCTATAAGTATTTTGTCGAAAATTATCTTAAAATCACTTCTGTTGGCTGATTTCTTTATAGCACTCTCTAGGGTATATCTTCTGGACTTGTAGATTTGTTCGCTTTTAAACACTGGGGTTGCTTTTCGACGCCCTCTACCGTAACTGAGATGCTATCTATAATATTTCGGTACTCGACTCTAGTTCTTTATCCAACACTTATCTTTCGATTGTGAACGCTGTTTCGACTATTATACACAATAGATTAGCCTTTTCTCTCGGTTTCCTTATTGCATCTCCATTTCTAGAACGCAGCGTTGGTACGGTGGAGCCTTCGTCTCTTGTTTCCCTGACATATGTCCAAAACGCTTTCTGGTTATATTAAAAAATATCCTCCTTTATACAGGCGCGAATTAGGCGGCGAGGCCCCTAGTCGATAGCAGTTTGCAGGTGCCCACGAATCGCGAATTCTGAAAACATGCTTAATAATTTATTTGCATATATATCTACAGTATAGTTTGGTGGGCTCCTAAGATTATGTCGATTGCAGCATCAAGTGTTCGAGTGGAACGCTTAGAAATAATTATTCTTTCACTGATACGCGTCACTTAAGACTGCTCTTCGCCAGTTATCGTTTACGTGACCGCCGTCATCATTCAGGATACACTTTGCCCTATAATTTGTGTATGTGTATTTATATTTTTGCATTCTTCCTATGACTTTGCATTAAAAATTGTACCACAATTAACTAAGAAAAACTTTTGCTACCTTTGAGATTTGATCCGAAGAACAAGCCTCTTTACACCCTACTACGCCAACTCGCATCCTAACTATATTCAAGAATACATAGCTATTTAGCAATACATAAATTTTGCATTCATACATTTTTCAATGGGATTTTAGAATATGATAAGAGTTGAGCTGTCGACTCTAGATTTATACTATTCTACGGGGAAAGGAGTAAATTTGGTATATATTATAAAAGTTATTTATAAAAAATAGTTTTTTATTACCATTACTTGTTATCAATTTGTCTCCGAATCGAATACCGCCCGAGTCCAAGATGCTTTAATCCTTAATCTTCCCGGGCGATAGACCACCGCCCGATGTGAAACAAACACATCAGCCCTGATAAAAAGAAGATGTTTGAGCGTGGAGGTAATGAATACGTCAATCAGACGATTGGTTGTCCGCGTGACGTAATGAAATTCGGTCTTCAGCGCCAAAGCGGAGAGTAGGAGGAAAAAAGGGACGAGGACGAAGGAGAATAAGACGGATGAGTGGTCTCGGAACGAAAGGGGGAGTGGAGATGGAGGAAGGAAAAGGATAAAAGAGGATGGAGAGAGAGAAGGGAGAAAGGCGGTCGGGTAGGAAACGTTGAGTTCTGAAGAGTGAAGAAGGAGATGGGAGAGGATGATGATATAAAAGACCGCTTGTTGTAATTCCGGAGGCATAGGTGTCGCACAGCCAACACGAAAACACGTATGGGTCATTGCTCAGAACCCTCTGGAATGGGATCAGGCGGAATGGCAGGGAGAAGGAATTGGGAAAGAGAAAGGGAAAGAGAGAGAGAGGGTATAGAAGAGAAAGAAAGAGTGTTTGGGGAAGAAATGATGGAGAGAGGAAAGAAAGTTGAAAGGGATGGAGGGAGAATAATTTAAAGAGAGAGAAGGTAGTTCTTTTTTGGGTAGTGGAATTATGGGAGAGAGAGAGAGGGGGGGGATGGGGGAAAGTTTATCAGGGTACGTTTGTTCATCAAGGGATAAAAAAAGCTTTTTTTGTCTTTTCTTTGGCACGCTCCTATATGAAATAAAGGGACAGGATAGAGGGGAAGATATATTTACAGCAGAAGGGATAAATGGAGTCTGTCCATGGGTGTATTTGCGAGGGGAAAGGGAGAGGAGAGGGGCGGGAATGGAAAGGGAGGAGGAATGAAATGGATGAAGGAATTATTGGAGGACTTTTCCGGTTAATCCCTCCCGAATCTCTTAAGCATCGTTTTTGAAGCAACAATACATTAAAATCAATACATGTATTAATGTCATGAATCCTAATACATCGCCACGAATATATCGGTGCTAGCAATAAGAGGCGAAAATTATTGCCGAGGGTGTTTATTATTAATAAACTCTCTTAAAAGCGTTTAATGCTCAAAGCCGTTTGTAATTATTAATCGGCATATAAATGCAGATTGAAGCCGAGAAAAGCGTAGATAGAAGAAAAAATTACAAAACGCGATCAAATGCAGAAATAAATCCTTATCGCTGTGGAGAAATCTAGACGTTTGATGGTATGGAAATGATGCAGTGTGAAAAAACGGCGATCGTCATAGGTGGAAACAGGACTGAAACACATATTGAGAGACGCGGTCAGAATTTGGGCAAAGGAGAAAGGCAGGAGAAGTAGGCGGAATGCGAATGGATTATGAAGGGGAAGAGGAGGAGAGGGAGCAAAAAGATAATGAAGTGTTCGTAGTGAAGGAAATATATGGAGATGGTGGGAGAAAGAGAGGGTCGGAGGAGAGGAAGGGAGGAGGAGAGGATGGAAGGAGCGGTTGGGAGGAGAGGATGGGAGGAGGAGAGGGAGGGAGAAGGAGAGGGAGGGAGAAGGAGAGGGAGGGAGAAGGAGAGGATCGGAGGAGGAGAGGGAGGGAGGACGAGGATGGGAGATAGAGAGGGAGGGAGAAAGAGAGGAAGGGAGAAAGAAGAGGGAGGGAGAAAGAGAGGGAGGGAGAAAGAGAGGGAGGGAGAGAAAAAGAGGGAGGGAGAAAAAGATAGGGAGGGAGAAAGATAGGGAGGGAGAAAGATGGAGGAAGAAAGAGATGGAGGAAGAAAGAGAGGGAGGGAGAAAAAGAGGGAGGGAAAAAGATAGGGAGGGAGAAAGATAGGGAGGGAGAAAGAGAGGGAGGGAGAAAGATGGAGGAAGAAAGAGATGGAGGAAGAAAGAGATGGAGGGAGAAAGAGATGGAGGGAGAAAGAGATGGAGGGAGAAAGAGATGGAGGGAGAAAGAGAGAGGGAGAAAGAGGGAGGGAGAAAGAAATGGGAGATGGAGAGGGAGGGAGAAGGAGAGGGTCGGAGGAGAGGGAGGGAGAGAAAGAGAGAATAGAGGAGGAGAGGGAGGGAGAAGGTGAGGAAGGGAGAAGGGTGAGGAAGGAAAGAGAGGATGGGAGATGGAGAGGATGGGAGATGGAGTGGATGGGAGATGGAGAGTGAGGGAGAAGGAGAGGGAGGAGAGGATGGGAGATGGAGAGGATGGGAGATGGAGAGGATGGGAGATGGAGAGGATGGGAGATGGAGAGGATGGGAGAATGAGAGGGTAGGAGGAGATGGAGGGAGAAAGGGAGGAAGGAGAGAATGGGAGGAGAGGGAGGGAGAATGAGAGGGAGGGAGGAGAGGGGAAAGGGAGGAAGGAGAGAATGGGAGGAGAGAGATGGGAAGGGAGAATGAGAGGGAGGGAGGAGAGGATGTGAGTAGATGGAGGGAGGGTAGGATGGGAGATGGAGAGGATGGAGAGGAAAAAAGAAAGGGAGGGAGGAGAGGAAGGGAGAGTGAGAGGGTCGGAGGAGATGGAGGGAGTAGGAGAAGGAGGAAGAAGGAGAGAATGGGAGGAGAGGGAGGGTAGGAGAAGAAGAGGAAGTGAGTAGAGGGAGGGAGGAGAGGATGTGAGTTGATGGAGGGGGAGGGGATGGTAGCGGCGACGAAGGGTAAGTGGGGGTGGTGGTAGTGGGAGGTTCCATGAATTTAAATCGTGAGGATTATTTATTTCCATCCAACAAATAATAGATTGAAAAATGTAAATTCCTTAAATTGTTCAAGTTTTTTCACTCCGCTAAGGTTTCAGTTTCATTTTGAAGGTTATGGTAGTTATCTATTAACAAGATTAAGAGATAAATGATGGCATTGAAAATTTTGCTGTTGAAATTATTCATTTGATATCTTTTTCATTTTTCATGACGATCATTCATGGATAATTCGCTGTGGCGTTTCTTGTTTAAATTACTTTGTTTTATTTTATCGCTTCCCTTAATTCTTAAAATATTTTATTATTTATTTTATTTATTCAAAGATTAGAGCTTTTAGGAGTTGATTATGTAAAATGCAGAGAAATAAATGCAGTATTTAAGCGGTATAAAAACGCAAATTCCTTCGTAGAGGAGGTTGTTATCGTGTCTAGCTCTTAATTCAGGGGTCGCGGGTTCGAATCCTGGCCAGAGAAGGATTGTATGTGCTTGTTATAAATCTATTATAACATATATAAGTGGGGAAACATTTTTTTCTTAAAAAGCTTATTATTATTATTCAGATCTTTTGAAAACTTTGATGTATCTAGAAATGATCAAACTGCCGATGAATTACATTCTGTCGAAAAATCAACGGAAATTTAATGAATGAAATAGGCACTCATTTTAAGTTTCTTTGACTAGGTGTTTTTGTATAGTAACACAAGTTTTAGACGAAAAATAATTTAGGTCATTACGAAAGTCAAAGAGTTCATGTATTTACCGTTTTTATGCCAGTTTTCTTCCTCGGAGGATTAATAATTCTTTTCATTTGCGACGAATTTGGAGCTCTTGTTGGACAGTGCGTCCTTTAAAGCCATTCGCTGTTTGACAAAATATCAGTTAAATAAAGATAAAAGACCTTGTTTCTTTTGTATTGTATTGTTTACTTTTTATAAAAATGTGAATTATAATTTGATTTTGTAATTATGGAGAGAAATATGGACATTTGATTGTAAAAATTTAGATGTACTTTACGCACAGGATTTTTCATTATCGCCTATGTATCACACACTTCATTTTGGCATTATCATGCCACTGCTTTCGTTTTTATACCTCCTATCTCATCTCTCACTCTCTCACCTTCCTCTTTCTCCCATCACTTTAAGCCTCTTCTCTCTCTTCCTCTTCTTTCTCTTCCTCTTCTCTCACCTTCCCTCCCTGTCTCCTTCCCTCCCTGTCCTCCCTTCCCTCCCTGTCCTCCTTCCTTCCCTATCTCCCTTCCTTCCCTATCTCCTTCCTTCCCTACCTCCTTCCTTCCCTATCTCCTTCCTTCCCTCTCTCCTTCCCTCCCTCTCTCCTTCCCTCCCCTCTCTCCTTCCTCCCTCTCTCCTTCCCCTCCCCCCTCTCCTTCCCTCCCCCTCTCCTTCCCTCCCCCTCTCCTTCCCTCCCCCTCTCCTTCCCTCCCCCTCTCCTTCCCTCCCCCTCTCCTTCCCTCCCCCTCTCCTTCCCTCCCCCTCATCCATCCCTCCCCCCTCTCCTTCCCTCCCCCTCTCCTTCCCTTCCCCCTCTCCTTCCCTCCCCCCTCTCCTTCCCTCCCCCTCTCCTTCCCTCCCCCTCTCCTTCCCTCCCCCTCTCCTTCCCTTCCCCCCTCTCCTTCCCCTCCCCCTCTCCTTCCCTCCCCCCTCTCCTTCCCTCCTCCCCCTCCTTCCTTCCCTCCCTCCCTCCTTCCCTCCCTCTCCCTCCCTTCCCTCCCTCTCTCCTTCCCTTCCTCTCTCCCCTCCCTCCATCTCTCCCTCATTTTTCTCTCCATCTCTACCTTATTTTCTCTCCCTCTGTAACTCATTTTCTCTCCATCTCTACCTTATATTCTCTCCCTATTATTTTCTCTCCATCTACCTCTTCACTCTCTTTTATTCCCTTCTAACGTACGACTCCCTTTCCCACATTTCTCTCCTGTTTCGTCCTTTCCACCGATCGCTTGGATTTATCACCATGCGGTCTTTCTCGACGCACTTTTCACAACCACCGCCGCCTTTGCTGCTCTCAGCCCTTGCCATCTTTTTCAAGTGTCCATATGCCATTTCACACTGCTTCTCTCTTATTCTCTCTTATTCTCCCTCGATCCTTTATCATTCTCTGCACATTCTCTCCTTTTCTCTCTTGCCATTATTTTCTTCTTTATCGCCCTGGTCCTGCGAGCATTTTCTTTTCTCGCGAAAGCGAGTTTTCCGCGATATTTTCCCTTTTCATAATATTTCACTAGGATTGAATTTCGTTGCGAATGTAACTTTCGGTCGTTATATTTCTGGGTCCGCACTCATGTTTTATCTGTGGCTGGATTTTTCAAGTTTTCTCGAAGTGCTTCTCCCTCATTTAATTCCATTATTCATCGCCGCCCTCTTTGTTTCCCCCCCTTCTGTGTCTCTGCAGTGCTGCTGCTTTCGTGACCTCTTTCTCTATTTGTTCTGTCTCAGTTTTCGTCCCGCCGAAAGGCATTTTGTCGTCTGATTTTCCGTCTCACTCGAGTGTTAAGATGTTACCGTTTTTCTGCTTCACTTTTCGCATCCAACTTCTTTGTCCCATTAAATTATATTGCGTGCCTTTTCACTTTTTATGTCTCAAATCGCCACATTTGCATTTCTTTTTCTTTCAAGGTATTTTGGGACAATTTTTAACAAGGCATCTTAAAAACTTGCTAATGATATAATTTTTTTGACTTCTTTGTGTCTTTGTCCGTTTGTGTTCAATCAGTGTTTTGTTTTTTGTATTTTCCTGAAATTAATTGTGTGATTCGATGAATTTCATTTATCACGTAATTAAATATAGCATAAACGTTTCATATACAGTATTTCCTCTTTATACGTGAACTCGATTTACGTGTATACGCTTATACGCGTTTAAAAAAATAGGGAACAGAAATCGATTTACACGAGCGGGATTCGCTTTAACGCGATTTGTTTCATAGAATTTTGTAAAGGAAATAGGATTCGGTTTACTCATGTATCGTATAAATCGAGAACTAACTGTACTTTTCCGATGGGAGCATTGAATATCGGAAATTAAAAAAAAATTGAAATACCACTCCGAAAAAATATATAGTTTCGTTCCCTCAAGGAATTATAAACCTTTGTAATTGGCAATTTATATTGCCAAAGATATAGAAAAATCAAACGATGTTGTTAGAAGATATCTCATAATAATTATTAATATTATCTATTTATATAGTGCAGCATTTAATTTGTGCATATCCAAATTAACCTGTTTGTTCATGTAAAATGTTCTCAGCGAAGGTTTATGTATTATTTCTTTATTTATGTTTCTTACATCCATCAGCCAACAGTATTCCATTCATTATTAATTCAGCTTGTTCCTCTTAACTTTATAAATTAATTCTTTTGAATTTTTTTATCCTCGCTCTCGCCTTGATTAATTTATATATTTTCAATATTATCCTTAAACATTTTTGATGCTCAGATGCTCGTAACCGTGATATTTCATCGAATTATAAAAATCGCATTACGTTCTTTCTTGATTGTCCGGTAGGTTTAAGGAATTAACTCTTTTGTCTCAGGCTCACAGACTCGTATTCGACCGCGAAGAGATTCTCCCTTAACGGAACGGATAAATTTTAATCCTGGTTATCTTTTATAATTTTATGTGGATATACAGGGCGAAAATTCGAAATTTCAGTAGAAGCACGGGTCTTATTATACACACATGTTCTTTTTGAACTTGCTCGAGTAATGGATTATCTTAATTGCTCCGGACAACAATGCCTTTTGTCCGGCCTTCCGGGAGCGGTCCTATTTCTTCCGCATTTTTGTCTCACAACAACTACTTTCACTTTCCTCCTTTTGTCGATATTCTTCTACTTTCGCTCTCCTCGTCTTTTTACCACTGTTTGCTTTTTCCCACTCATTCGCCCGTCGCTCCTCGCCTTTTTCTCTCCTCCCACCAACTTCCGTTAATCTTTCGAAGGGATTTCCCTTGAGTCTACTTCCCTCCTATCCCCTTTAAAAACCTTCCTTCTCGAATTTATCCGCGTCTCATTCTGTATTCCTAAACTCTCCATTTCTCACCGCTTACGTCTGCATATCAAGGCGGGCCCTGCCTCCCCCATTCGTCAACGCGATATACTTAACCCCGCGGCGGCCGTGACGGCGTCACATACTATAAAATCTTCCCATCTGGTTCAGGTAGCAGGAGGCGAATTTCGCGGAAGGGTAATAATGGCGTGGGGAGGATTCTTTATTATGCCATTTATTAGGAGTCACGCGGTGCATTTAGACCCGATAATCCGAAAAAACCCATGCTGGTGGACCCGAACGCCAAGAACGAGCGAAAAATTTGACCGCCGAGTTCATGCTCGCAGTTTTTATTTTTTTTGGGCATTTGTTTGGGTCTTTTGCTCCTCTCGGACCACGTGGCAGAATCTCTCTTTATTATACTTTGCAATCACTTCCTTGTCTAGCCTGATCTGTCTTTTGATAATCTCGTGCTTCTATCGCTGTGAGTCTGCTTCCTCGCCAGGTGGTTGTTAAACGTTTTAGGTGTAAGGTCGCGAAGAAAAAAGTGAAGGAAAATAGGGAATTTGCAACAGTCACTGTTTCGACTCTTCAATGAAAGGGAAACTAATCCTGAGATTTTAATTTGGAAACTTATAGAGATGGATCTTTTTATTTCTTTACGTGTTTAATTTCTGATATACTATCTTGGATTATTCCTTTAACGCTTTGTGGCTAAATATATAGCCACCACATTTTCTCTCAGCGCCCAAATACTTTTTCAGCTAAATTTGCATAAGATTCTTATAAGAATAATTTTTAATGTTTAATTTATTGCACAGATTATTTTTTGACCGATCCTTTACATAGTTAAAATGTATATGTGGCTAAATATTTAGCCACCATTCATCCACGAAAAAGCATCTTCACGAAATGTGAGCGTTAAAGAGTCAGGGATAGTATTTAATTCCTTTTGCTTTACCAACTTTAAGTTGATTTGGTCAAGTTTTTACTGACTTGTTAAATTCCAACGCCTATTAATCGCCAGGAGTATTTGCTAAGCAAACAACTTGTTTAGTTTACTTTTCTCGATTGGTGCGGCTGTGTAAAAACATAAAACCTAATTTTTAATTGGGAAATATTCGCGATTTTTTGGCAATGTTTTAAGTAGGCATCTTATTTCTCTGAGATAATTTCCTTGCACGTATTACCTTCCTGTTCTTGTAATTTATGTTTAAGCCTGAATTCAGCAAAATTGAGTAAACTCAAAAAATATGTCGCATTATGAGGGATCCTATCAGAGATGAATGCCAAAAATAAAAGGGAAGGGAAAGATTGATGAGCCATCTACAATGTAATAGCTTGATGTGGTTCAATAACCATCCTCACAATGGCTCTGTTTTCGTAAATATTTTAAAACCGGCTTACAGCAGAACGCCGCTATCAGTCTTTCGTAAACAGATCGCATCGTATTAGACTCCCAATCCAAACCACATCCCTCATCATCAGTTCTCTTTCGATCATTTTATCCGCGTTCCATATTTATTCTTCCAAGTCTTCTCAGTCTCTATCCGTATTTATTCCACTCCTATTCATCCTCTTGCTTCTTCCCTCTGTGGAACTCCTCTTCATCTCTCATCTCGTCTTATCCTCAATCTTCATTTTCCAGACCCTCTCCATCCATTTTGCTTCATCTTCTCCTCCATCTTATAATCTCATCCCTCGTTCCATCGCATCTTCGCCTTCGTGAATATTTGCGCGTTTTCTCATAAAGAATTACCTGAAGTTTTTAGGTTCACTATTTGTCTACGAATTCGTGGCCTTTAAATTTGTTTTTGGATGATTTACGAATGTGATTTTATGAGATCACGTATAATTTGATTCCACGTGGGAGACTTCTGATAATTCACGTTATTCTTTATTGGTAGTACTGATTGTTGGAGATAAAAACTCTGAGAATGATATTTTTTGAAGCATTTTTAATGCTCAAGCGTTCGATTCTGAAGGTGGTGTGGCAACGTTGTCGTGTTGCAGACAATTATGTTTTTAATTGTTAGAATTTAGAAAACGTCCAACAGAGTATTTCTTCGGTGAGGTAGATAATTGTTATTCTTTACCCGAATTGCTAAGGACCAAGGATCAAGAACGTTAGTCTAAACTAAAACGAAGGCGTCCATGCCTCAATAAACGTTCAATATTTATTTCTCTGCAAATTATAAATCTCGTTACTTTACCTGTTTCTACTTCTGTTTTTCAATTCAAAATTCAATTCGATCGTTCTCTTTCTATCATCTCTCGTGCCGCATTCTCCTCTCTGCTTATTTTACCTCCTCACCTGTCTGTCCTCCCTTCCTTACAGTCACTTTATCTTTCGCCTTTCCCTCTTCCCTGTTTCTCCCATCTCAAAATAATATTCTTAATGGTCATTTTTTATTGTTTTTAACGTGAATTTCTTCTCCCTCGGTATATATTTCCCCTATTTCTAATTTTCCCTACATTTCTTACTTTACATTCATTCCCTCCGCACCTCTAAATCTCCATTCAATTGTCAGATCAAAGAGGAGATACTATTGTGTGAATCTAGACGTGTTATTATTGCTATCTTTTTCTCCATTCGTATGCCTGATTGCCTTCCCACTTCTTAGTCCGTGTCTGTGGGAAACATTTCTGGAATATATCAGGATGGGTTGGCTTGTATGAATATGTATGGAGAAAATTTGTTGGATCTAGGATCAACTGCTGGGGAGTAATAAGAACTTTGCTAATAGCTCGAGAAGAATTTAGCAAGAAAGAAAACGTTATTGTAACGCAGTGGTGCCCACTATGTTTGGGTATAAGATCTACTTTTTTAAAGGTTGCCCAGCCGAGATCTATTTTTTCCACATTTAAAAAAGAAATGATATACACAAGAAGAACGTTTAATAAACGTAAATTAAACAAAGAATCAAATTGACATTTTTAATGGCCGTCCCATAATAATTTGTACAAAATATCAATTTTTTGGCACTTGCCATGGAGGCTAGGAATCTATATTATTAGTTTTTGCTATGGAAGGCTTTAATTTTTAACGTATATATCTTTTAACAATAATTCTTATCAGAAATGTCATATAGTACTTTTTGATTTTTAGATTGTAAACGAATTATTTATTACTTCGCTTGGGCTTAAGCGGAAGTGCCAGGTTTCGATCGCGTGGGGATTATATATCGAGCTTTTTATTCTTAAAAATTTCATTTTTTTGAATGGCACAATGTTATTTGTTTACGGTAGCTTTTGTGTAAAAAAGAAAAAATAATACGACTCATGTAATTTGCTCTGCAATTCTTCCTTCACTTATGTTCCCTTCCATTTCCTCAATCAAATTCTACCTACCATTCCCATACCGCTCCTTCCGTCCCCTTCTCTCATCTAATATATTATAAACGGTGTGTCTCTGCCTGCGTGCCTGCGTCTGAAGCCTCCAGTGACGTCACCTTCCGGCATGAACGCAAATAATCTGAAAACGGTAGGTTCGATTTCGACGAATCTTTCGCCTGAATACTCGGCGCAAAATCTTGCAGGTTTTAAGTGAGTAGTCGTCTCCCAGAAAGGCATGGGTTCGATATAAGGATAGTTTTAGTTTTTTCATTTGATTAACACGTAATCGGCTAGAATACGATGTGTAGACCTTTATTCTTGAACATTTTAAAATATCTTACGATCGAGACTTTGACTCGGTATTTATATATACCATTTCACGTAGAAAGAAATGGAGATTCTTAGTCTTACTTTCTATTTTGTTGTTTAATTTGTGTTTGCTCATATTTTAAGTTTATATTTCATTTTTTCCGATTTTTCAATATTTAAATTGTTGATATCAAATTTTTGCATTGTTAGACTTGGACTTTCAAGTGCATTTGCACTAAGCTTACAGTGAAAGAAACGCATCAAAGACAATAACCGATTGAAAATTTATGTCAAAAGTTTCGTGTAAATATAAAACAAATGAAACACATATGGAAGAAAAGAAACGATTCCATTGCATTGTAATAATGAACAACTTAACATTTCAAATAGAAAGATATTTCACGCATACATTGAAAATATCTTTTAGTTTGTAAGTTTTATTGTGCAGTTTAAGCAAATTACTATATTGATAATGTTTGTGATTAATTCCTTCGATATTGACGCTTGTCCGGTGCATTTATTACTTAATATTAAACAAACCATAGAACATATGGTATGCTGTACAATCAGAAATAGTGAACAAAATATAAAAATATTGTAAACCGGGAGTCTAAATCATGTAGGTATGTGCTTTTGGTTATGGAAATGGCGTGAGCTGTATTACTTTAAGAGGGCCAATAAAAGTGGTTCAACTAATAACACTCTTTATAACAATTTTTTGTCATAGCAACTATCCCATTGGGTCACTTCACGCAAGGGTCTCTAGATGTTAGCGGGAAGTACTGCAACGGGCCCGTAGTATTTACCTATAATGTTTACCTCAGTTTCTTTGACGGAGAATTTCGTCCAGAAAGGAAATCCTATTTTTTTTGCCCAAAAGGAAATCCATTTGAAAATAATTCAGATTCGGACGGTCTCCTCGTAATCAATGTCACGGCAGAGGCGAAGAGTGGACAATAACCGGAAGGTATGGCGTTAAAGCTTCTCGCGGTAATATAACCGGTTTAAAATGGACGTCTGGTAATTGCAACCTTTCGGACAGTTCTGCGGTAGCTACGCGGAATAATTGCCTCTGCTAATTGGTAATTGAATTCCGCGAGAAAATTGGTCAGTTTATCTTAGCTCCTTTTCCTTCTTTGTAATTGTTTAAAATAAAATCTGATGTGGCCACCACATGACTTTCTCCATATCTGCATTATTTCTAAAAATTCCGGATAGGTTACATCATAATAAATATTTTAAGGAACTGCGAGATAAATTTTGACTTTTAAAAAGAACAAATAAACTCAAACCATTGCCTTCTGATATTGGATATAGCCACGAAGCTCCAATAATTAAGAAACTATAAAGGAGCATACTAAGACGAAGTTAAGCGTCAATTGTTAACAATAGTCGTCGGTAGATGGCGTGGTGCATTATATGGGAAAATGTTTCAAACAAAGGTTGTAGAAAATTAAATTTCCTACAACTTTTATTCTAGTATGGTTTTTACATATATCAAATATTAAAGCAAATATTTGAAAATAACGGATAAGTGAAAAGAGTAAACACCCACTTTCGGTTCACCGATCTTTACCAAAAACTGATCAGTTGTTGTGACGTTCATGAAAATATTAAATATATAATTTCGCGTTGATCTGAATAATATTTTTTGTGTTAGAATACCCACGAAAAAACTCACACACGCACGCAGGCGCACGCGCGCGCACGCACAGACATAATCGGGAAAATGGCCAAAACGTGTTCAGGAGACCTCAAAACGTGTATTTTCGTTGAAATCTCGAAATCGATTTTTTTCATGAAAACGATACTTTTCCCTGCATATGAAGAAAGCAAAAAAAGCGGGAGGCAAGTGATAGTCGTTACCGAGAGAATAATACGTCACGAGCGTAAATGTTTTTTCGAGGTCGGGATAATTGCCGGTTCGCGCGAGTTTTCTCGCTTTGCACGCAATTTTTTAATCGGTTTCCTTCCGTAGTATTGCACGCTGTGATTTTCTTCCGTCAAAATATTGCCTCCTTTCTTTTCCGAGACTGGAATCACAACTTGGTGCGTAATCACAATCAGCGAAAGCAATCACTCTCGCTCGGTTCGAAGTCAATTCGTTCATTAACGGCTTGCGTTCGGGTTTTACAACCTTTTTATATTCTCACACATTCTGGGAGAATTTCCGTGAAAAGAAAGAAAAATTATTCTCGTGGCGATGTTTATTTCATATTATCCGAAGCCGAAGGGGCGTCGTGTCATTGCACCGAGTTTTTAATACGAAATTGCGGTCAGTCTTTGTCGGCGCGCCGGAAATTCACCCTGCGCGCAAATGACGCTTTAATCGAAACATTTCGAAAGAAAATGCATTTAGATTCGGTGATTTGGAAAACCGGCCGTTGTTATCGCAACTTCGTGACGTTAATTTATCCGCAAAACAAAACGAAACGATATGCGCCTCTTTTGAGTTAATTAGACGGCACGCGTGTAGGTTTTGCGTTAATTTAGATATATTAGTGTGTATTTTTGCGTAAACTGTTTTTACGTCTTGTTATGCCCGATGCGAAACGTTGCGATTATCAGGAGGGCTTTGTGCGGTCAAAAACTGATTCGTCGGAATCATTTGAGGTATTTTCATTCGCTAGCGTTTTGAGGCAATCGGTTTAGTTAAACAATGTTCGGCCAATTAATCGATTCCGTGTGGAAATTCACGCTCCGCGAGAAGGACTTACGAATTCGAATGCACTTGAAAGGCGCAATTAAATTAAATTCCAAAGCAGGCGTGGAGTAATTGCGAAACGTTTTTTTTTGGGAAAAGCTTTGTAAAATATCGTTTAATATATAGTGAGATCATTCCAATTAAGCCCGTCCATAGAAATGTGATCCGTGGTACGTATTCTTCATAGAAAATTGTGAAATGCTGTTGATGTTTGACATCTCTTTCCTTAGAGAAATCAGCTGCATTTTGTTGAATAGAAATAAATGCTTTGTTTGAATTTTATAATGGTTTTGATATTAATGTTTGCCCTGGGATTATCGTTTTTTTAATTTACCTTTATTTTCTTTGTTACGGTAGTTCATAAATATTCTTTTCCTCAACTCATCTAGGAAATACAAACAAGTAATAATTTTTGGCCTCACGAATTTGATGTATAAAATGGTATTGTGGTAAGAATGCATACTTTGGCGATATGAAAGTAATCCTATAGAAAGTGAAAATAATTTGCCCGTGGTTTGCGTGAGTTTCGTATAGGTTTAGGGTATTTCTAGAAAGAGGAGTAAAAGTGAAGCGCAGCGCTCATATGAAAGTACGTAGGTTGAAATAAAACGAATAGTGTGGTAACTTGAGGTTTTAATTTATTCCAATAAAAAATAATATTCTGAAGGACATTTAAGTGACTGTGTTACAAGTTCTGATAAAGTTCATTTCCATTCATTCATTATTTATCGTATTGGTAACGTTCAATTACTAATTATGGTTTTGCGATAGTATTCATTGTTATGTTGATGAACTGGACGCTGAAAGATCATTCTCTGGTCATTAATGATGAGCATTGATTAATCTCCATAAATGCATGCTTAGGTCTGTATTTTGAGGGTGTACCGTAAATTCGTCGCGGGAAATTCACCGCGGGTAATTCGTCGCAAGACAAATTCGTCGCATGGCAAATTAGTCGCATGGAAAATTCGTCGCAAATTCAGGGATCGTTGAGGAAATTAGAAATAGGATATCCTTTTCTTCATTATTCCTGCGATACACCATATTTAGTGTATGGGAAGGGTTGACGATGCCTCATAATTTCCGAATAAATTATAGAACTCCTGTGCAGATTATTCACAACAATTATCCTAATAAAATTTTTGGAAAATATAATTGATGAAATATTCGTATCTTATCTGATTAGGAAAATGATAAAAGACTTATTCGTCTTGTCCCTTTGTGTATGACGCTTTTTATACGTGTTTTAACAAACTTCCCGTCTATGTAGAAGATTGAGATTTGGCAGGAATCCTGCGCGTGTCCGCGCTTTCATATAATAATCAATACCGTGAAAGCTATTGAAGTTATTGGCATGAAACCTTCTTAGAATATAAATATAACTATTCTAAACATTTAATTCGTTACAAATACCCATCTAAACCAATTAGGGAAATAGTTTTCCGCAGGTCATATTTTTTTGTGTCGACTGAAAATTTTAGGTAAATGCTACGATTGTTATTTTTAAAAAAAGCAATTCATAATTTTTATTTAATCTTGCGTTGCTTTGTCATTATAGAAGACGCGTGAAATACATTGTCCGTTTTTATTCAATAGAAAGGTTTTTTTTTACTCGCATTCGCATGAGGCTGAGACTTCGTTTCGAGTCTTATAACAGAATGCGAGTTGAGATTTGGCAGTAATACTTGAGTCACGCATTAAAAGTCAATGATGAAAATAAAACCCGAAATAATCCGGGTTCGAATCCAGAAGCGTTCCTTCTCTGTTTGATTAACTAAAGAAGAGCTGAAACGTAGCGTGCAAGCCTTTTTTCGATAAAATTTTAAATATCTATAAGTTGAGATATCGACGCGGGATTTGCGCATTTATAAGGAGAAAAATATGAAAATTAGTTTTCTTATCGTGAAAATTGAAATATTCGAAATCGCTAAATCTAACGTTTAAATGATATTTCGGAGAATTTTGGCATTTTAATGGGATACTAGTATAAAATCCCGTCAAAAATGACGGGTTCAAATTGATAAGAAACGGAATTTAAATTTTAACGGTAAATAAATTATTTTAAATGTCACTATTTATATCGATTTTATTTCTCGCAGCAATCTGTTGTCAAGATAAACTTTGAGGTGGGGGGGGGGGGGAGGCAGACAATTACATTGTCGTCAAAACATTTTTCATTAAAATGGAAATATTACTCCGAAATATGTGATTTAAACGTTTAATATGAGCAATTTTGAGCTGAAGACGCAATAAGATGAACAGGATAAGAAACTTTATTAGGTAATTGCTCTTTAAAAGTGTTCAAATCGGATGATCGTAGGTCGTTCTTATTCTAATTTTAACTTCCAAAACATCCAAAAGTCTCTTTTTACGTCTTACTTTATGAAAAATAGAATTATATTTAGAAATAAGCTATTCTTATCTTTCAAATATCAATATTTTTTCAAAATTCTCACAAAATGGATGTATAACATAAACTTGAATGCTTTTTCATAGAAAGCCGGTGTATATTATAGATTTTTCTGCATGCATTTGTTTCGTATTTTACTTCGTGTTTATACGTGGTGATCCCTGGTGCCTTACTGGGAGAGCAGTCGTAGAAAGCTATCTTATAAGGAAGATAATGGAAATGAAAAAAACTGACATATGTTTGAGTGAGAGGAGTATTTACCAAGAAAGTATTACCTGCTATTTATATAGCAAAGTCGGACGAATATTTAGCTGCATCTTGGACGGCGGGACATTTCGCTGCCAATGCGCAATTCGGGATTTCACTATGCAAATGGTGACATTGAAGATAACAGAAAAATATTTCCTATTTCCTCAACGGTTCCTGAATTTGCGACGAATTTGTCTTGCGACGCATTTGCCATGCGACGAATTTGTCTTGTAAAGAATTTCACATGCAACGAATGTCTTGCGACGAATTTCCGCGCTACGAATTGCCGCGCGATGAATTGCGTAGAACCGTATTTTAGTGTTACAGTTATCCGACAGGTTAGGTTCCGGACCTTTATCAAAGAGCGAGGTTTGTCGCAGGTTGTCATATTTCTCCGTCCTAACGTACGTACATTGCAGCGCTGTCAGGAAGCGGGAAATCAAAATCACACTAGTTTTCGTTACGATAGAAATCATTATCAGCTAATTATGCTAAATCAAGCATAGTTTAATGATAGGTTCTCGTATTGATGAGTGTTTTTGAAGCTATAAGCTTCAGAAACCATTGCTATTTTAAATATTATATATGTTTAAATAAAATATTTTTTGAAAGAATACAATTATATTTCTATACAACTCTCAATTGGCTTAACTTGTTAAGATACGACCCATTTCCATTATTCCGATCTGCGAGATGACTATTTACGTATAGACTGCTTGGGGTCGTGTCGAAAATCGTCGGATGAGCCAGTCAACGCGGCGGAACGCGAGCAATTGGTTATATGGCGCGAGCGTCTTAGGAGCGGATCGTCGGAAAGCGTAGCGTGGGAAAGCGGAGTATGACGGTATTTATATTTGCTTAGATTAAACGCACTAAGAAGTTATAATTTTGTGTAAGTCCATTTTATTACAAGTTGAGTAATTCAGTGCTTTGTTGTTTCATAATCAATCGTTCTAATCGAGTGACATTCATAGCATGGAAATCTATAAATTTTGCTAATCCATTTTTTCGCTTTCTGTAAAATAAAAACATTCATATGTAATTTCGATGGAGATGTGCATATATCTAGACTTATGACTTTCCTGAAAAATTTAAGGTTGGCTTCTGGTTTACTACGTAATCTTGTTTTCCTTTGATTATCTGGAGGAATTAACAGCTTTTACATTTTATCATCGTGCGTAAATCACTCTCTTTGGAGAGAGCTATAAAAAAGAAAACAAGTAGTGTGTTATTCATTAATATGGACAAAATAAGCTGGTTTTTCTTCTATTACGAAATTAAGTAATATTTTGTTTTATTTCGCTATGAAAATTTCCTCCATTAACCTAATTGACGATCTGATGAGAATTTGGAATTTGATCATCTGTTACATGTGTAAATTTAGCTTATCTTAATTTATTTTTTATGTAATTATACCGCCATATGTTCCGTCACTTGAGCCTTGTTTGTAAGTTTCATCAATGTGGAAATCTACTCTCAAAATCTCAAATTTACATCTTTTATACTTTCGGAGACATTAAAAAAAATTAATGGGCCTCTATCCTACGCAATATATTTTCCAAAACTCAAATCTAAGAAAAACAAATATCAGATGTACAGAAATCTACACATCAAGTTTCAGTTCTCTATCGTTTACGGTTTCATCACATTTTATATTTAAGCAACTGCGCAGACGAACAGACAGACGCCAAATACAAAATATAAGCGCATATTTTTGAACAAACGTGCTGAAAATCCATTTCATATAATTTTTTTATGTGAAATATCTGCAAACCATATTTTTGTGCCTGGGTTTGTAAAAACTGCAATGCACCTTCGTAGCAAGCCATTTACTCCACCTGTCTCTAATTTTTAACCGAAAATTTTCACACAAATAATTTCCTATCCAGACGGAAATTTTTCGAAAAAGTTGGCTATTTCAGGAGTAGCTCAAACACTGCCAAAGTATCGATTTGCTATGTGGACGCGGTGACGCGTTGCAAATTGATTTTCCGCTGTTTTTGTTTGCCTCTTTCGGAGCTCTTCAAAATAAATATTGCCTCAGTCAGGTTTAATTCATTCTTCCGCATCCTCGGTAAGGAAGGCCGGACCTAACAGCGCAGGAAACAATTTTTGGTCCTCTCCGCAATCAATTAGCGGAAAGGAAAACTCTGGATGGAGACTGTCATCCATTGTCCGCTGTCGAAATTGCCGTCGACCGGAATTAGGCGTGGGTCTGGCACGCAGCCGGGATCCACCCTGTGGGGCGTTTTTCCTCCTTCCTTTCCTCCTTCTTTCCTCATGCCTCATCATCACTTTACTCTCCTTCTATCCTTCGGCCTCCTGCCAAAACTACTTCAACGCTTGCTTCAAGTTGCCTCTCGGTAATATTGGCAGGCAATCCATCCGAACGTTCATCCTTTGAATCCCCCAACTGATTGATCACTCACTCACGAAAGCTTAGGCCGTATATCAAGGATTAATCTTTTGTTCATTTTTATGGATTCACGCCAGGTGTTACAGTTTTGAATCCTATAAAAGAAATCTATATTGTGAGGTTACATGATTTGGAATATCTCTTACTACTTTAAGGAGCATATAGAAATGAGATGGGCAAAAAATAGAAAAATACAAACATGCATAATAAGTGTTTATCTTACGATAACCAGAGTTAAGACGTAAATCTGAGGACGGTACCAAGGGCAACTGTCCTACGTATTGTACTCGCCATGTAAACTCTTATACGCAAGTTAATACTTTTATGATTTTAGAACACAACAAAGACAATAATGCTTAAGCATGGATTTATCAACAACCGCTAGATCTTTAAGAAAAACTACATAATCTTCTATATGCATTAAGAGGGAAACATACATCGTAAAATTCCAAAGATTTAGGTATCCATATATTAATGACGTTTCCTCATTTAAGAAGATGCACGGCGAGTGAATCTAATGCGGAATAATTTAATTTTCATTTATATTACGGGATTCATTGAATATCCTGTGTTCAACAATGCACCATATAGATAAAATGTTTCGCCGAGTTTTGGTGGTGACTAACAATAAGATGCTGGAATATTCGCTACTTACATCTTCGGGAAAATTAATTTTAAAACAGAGGATACATATATTCTACTTTCCATTAGTCTAGTTATTGAAAAAGCAAGATTCACATTTAAAGAGAAATCCGTCATCGTTAGGTTAATAGCTGTTCAAAATACGAAGAACTATTCCGAAATTATTATGCAATTTTCGTCAAAAAATTAACCCTTGCGTGAAACTTACAAATTAGCAAACAGATTTGAAATTATGAAAAAGTAATTCTACGCCATTGCGAGGGCGTGAAACATGAGCCGTTTGCAGCTGCAACCCGCCCGTGTGCCATCTCTTGACCTCCGAACGGAAAAGAGCGACCTGGATCTTAAAAAAAGTGGCATTCCCCCTCCGCCGGTCAATTCGCCGCGAGGCGTCGCACCGAAGGAATGTGGTTCGATCCCCATTCAGACCCTCTCTCTCTCTCTCTAGGAATGACGAACCGTTGGTTGGAGAATCAGAAGAGAGGAAGCTCGGTGTTATTAGACTTCGCAACCGATAATGCGGTAGCAAAAAATACAAGCAAAATCGTGTGTGTTGGAGAGAGATGAGAGACGTAGAAAAAATGATGGAATAGGGTGCGCAGAAACGAGGTCGGGAAATTGAAACAGTCGAATTGGAATTGACTTTTCGTGGGAAATAACTAATGGAGAAGAAGTCGGAAGGAGAGAGAGAGATGAAGTGGGGAGGGTTTATCCTAGGGAATGCGATAAGGGGTGGAAGGAAGGTTGTGAGGGAGGATTGATGAGAGGGTAAAGGGAGAGAGAGAGAGAGAGAGCGTGGCTGGCGACGGATACGCGGTGAAATGGAGAGAGAGAGGAGGGGGGAGTGAGAGGAAGGAGTGAGAGGAAGGAGTAAGGGGGGGAGGGCAGGGTTATTAGCGTTCGAGGTTGGGGAGGTCGAGAGAAGGAAGAAAATCTGGGTTAGGGAAGAACAGGGGTAGTTGGGGAAAACGGTGGCAGGGATTTCTGGCGGGGGATGGGAGAAAGGGTCGAAGCAGGGTTAGGACGGGAGAAAGAAGGATGGGAGAGAGAGAGAGGCAGCCGGTTGATGACTGCTGGTTCTAATGAGGCACTTTGTACCGTATACGGCGACACTTTGCCTCCGCTTCGAAACAGAGCGTGGGAGTGTGCGAGGGGCGAGGAGGAGTGAGAGGGGGGGCAGAGGGGAGGGGTGAGGTAGCGAAGTAGGGGACGGCAGTTAAGCCCGTGGGAGAGAGACGAGGCTGGTGGTGAGGGAGCTTTAAGGGGGTATGAGTGGGAGTTTATGACGTGGGAGGAGTCCCCCTTCAGGAGGGAATGGGGGAGGAAACAGGAGGGAGGAGGAAATAGGAGGGGGGAGGAAACAGGATGGGGAGGGAACAGGAGGGGGGAGGGAACAGGAGGGGGGAGGAAACAAGGGGGAGGAAACGGGGTAGTAAACAGGGGGAGGGAGGAAACGGGGGGGGGGGAGGAAACAGGAGGGGGAAGGAAACAGGAGGGGGGAGGAAATGGGAGGGGGAGGAAACGGGAGAGGGGAGGAAACGGGGGAGGGAGGAAACGGGGGAGGGAGGAAACAAGGGGAGGGAGGAAACGGGGGAGGGAGGAAACAGGGGGAGGGAGGAAACAGGGGGAGGGAGGAAACGGGGGAGGGAGGAAACAGGGGGAGGGAGGAAACGGGAGGGAGGAAACAGGGGGAGGGAGGAAACAGGGGGAGGGAGGAAACAGGGGGAGGGAGGAAACAGGGGGAGGGTGGAAACAGGGGGAGGGTGGAAACAGGGGGAGGGTGGAAACAGGGGGAGGGAGGAAACAGGGGGGAGGGAGGAAACAGGAGGGGGGAGGAAACATGGAAGAGGGAGGAAACAGGAGGGTAGAGGGAACGGGGGCGAAAACGGGGGAGGGAGGAAATAGGGGGGAGGGAGGAAACAGGGGGAGGGAGGAAACAGGGGGGAGGGAGGAAACAGGAGGGGGGAGGAAACAGGAGGGTAGAGGGAGGAAACAGGAGGGTAGAGGGAACGGGGGAGAAAACGGGGGAGGGAGGAAACGGGGGAGGGAGGAAACGGAGGGGGAGGGAGGAAACGGGGGAGGGAGGAAATAGGAGGGGGAGGAAAGAGGGGAGGGACAGATGAAGGGGAGGAGGAGACATTACGGAAGAGATTCCGCATGCGTCTGTGTCGACTCCCTGAGAATGAAGGTTTTGAATCGGAGAATTAAAAAAAAAAGTTTCGCGGAGAGAAAAAATTGTCTTCTCTTATTTTTTGATTATATTTTTAATCATGAGCACCTGCTGAGTTTCGCAGGTTTTGAATTTTTGTTAAATACGGGGAAGTTGCGAAAATTTCACCTCTGCTTGCACGTGTATACATCTCTTTGGTTGATTTTCATCAATTAACTGCCGGCTTCGAATGTTTTACACCGTGTAAAGTAACTCTCTCAGGTCAGTTTTTTTTACTTGGCAGTTGGAATGAAGGTCGCGCTTCTACAGCTTTGGATAAGTCGAGTGTAGAAATGATTGCATAAATATCACGCGGCTTTCAGAATATATTAATTATCGGGGCCGTTATCAACGCTGGAACATTTTCCACCAAGTTCGTCAAGAAATCCGGACTTTGAACTATTTCTTGCTCACCACCTCTAAAAATAATGTTGCTTTCCGAACCGTCTTCATCAAAATAACTTGCTTATTTTGCGTATCTTAAGTTAAACCATAACAAAAATTATCATTCCTCCCTCTCATTCTCCGGGTGCCTCTTGTAATATCGAGTCGAACTACTCGGGTTCTTCTTTGAGTTGTGTTTTTTATTTACTTTTTCCGCAAACGAATTAATTAATAAGTTTAAAGAGAGCGGAAGGAAACTTTGGATGTTTTTAATTCCGGAGACTTCCTTTTTGAGGATCACGATCAAAGAAAACTTGCTTCGAATGATTTTTCGGAGCCTAGTAAGACCCAAGGGAGAGAGCTATCTTTTATTCGGAGCGCTAATGGCAGAGTAGAGCGTAATTTTACATCGCAGAGGGTAAAAGCTAAAATGCTCGATACGTTTTCTTTTTCAATAAAGGCTCCTTTGGATATGAAAGAGAATGCAAAAAAGTCTTAATT
Source organism: Tanypteryx hageni (assembly GCA_028673005.1). NCBI lineage: Eukaryota > Metazoa > Arthropoda > Insecta > Odonata > Petaluridae > Tanypteryx > Tanypteryx hageni. The sequence continues at coordinate 168,952,417 of CM054115.1, read as the reverse complement.
TTCCTAGATGCTTGATGAGTCTTTTCATATTCCCAGAAATAAATAAGTTGTCTTTTAATTTTCTAAAATCATAATTTTAATATTGGCTATTTTACGGAATTAAATCCAGTTACGGAAACAATTTTGCGCGGCCAGATTTGAACGCGCAACCTTGACAATAGAGAGAGAAAGTATCCCACAGCACATGGCAAATGACTCACCCTCTGTTTCAAGAATAGCTCGAATTAATAGAGGCTGTTCGGATTGGAGTATCCATAAAATTGGTTTGTATCGGTCGCCGCTAGGCGAATGAGGGACGCGAAAACCGCTTGCGTCATTGGGGATTAAAGAGAAAAAATAACTTCTCCATATATCTCGTTAGAAGAAGCTTTACATCGGGAGCGGTGTAAAAAAATATCGAATGTGAATTATTCATATGATTTTGGAAAAACCAGATATTTGAGGCTTAAAAAGAAGTCGTTGTGATTTATCCAAGTACACCTTAACACAGGAATAAATGTGTACAGTATCCGTAACATTTTCTTCCTTGAATGCCAGTTGAAAATCGTTATAATTTGCTACTAATATAAAGATTATTTCAGTTTCGTTCTTTTTCACAGTCATATGCCATTGTTACCCATGATGATTTATCTCACTATGAGCTCTCTTGAACAGACCCGGCCAAAGGGGGGGGGGGGTGCAGCGGATGCGAGGCGTCCGGGCCTCCGAATATTGGGGGGCACCGAAGTTTGTGCATCTAAATCGTTCAAGTATCGGGTGTAAAGTTTGCATAAAGCTTTACTAAAAACACTTGCTTGACTGATTTCTAATAAAAAATCCACCGAAAACAGTTATAATTTTTAAATCACAGAATCATTTACTGTATTGTACTGTAATATTTTTTGTATACTTACAGATTACCAATGTTTTTTTCTTTAATCGGCCAGTTCTTTGTAAAAATTCTTTATTCAGACGTCACATATATCAGGGGGGCCCCATGGATATTTACATCTGTGCCCCTTTCAGTGCTTGGCCGGTCCTGCTCTTGAGTTAGTTTGTCTTCATTTGTTTAATTCTTCATTTGTAATTTCATCGGATTACTTCTATCAACCCGATTCACTCATAAGGGATTGGCAGATTTTTAGGCGTATTTTCTATCCATGATTTTATTTTCTCGTATTAGGAAGCAGATTTTTGTGATCGAAATCCAATATTGATTTTACTCGCTTCGTATATGTTTACTGACGTTATTTTTTGTCATTTATCATTAAATACGCACCAACTCCTCGGTTATCAAACTTTTCTTTGGTCGAAAAGCATGCATTATTTGTTACATCAATCTTTACGAGGCATGCCAATATAAAAAAACCTCAGCGAGTAGAATAATGCACTTCATGAATGCAAAAATCCTATCTCGTGGACGAAATTTTTGCGACCGACGTATCGCGTTCCAACATCAAGCAATTCTGAAAAGAACGTTTCGGAAACTGCTTCTCGGACTGGCATGGAAAAATAGGACGATGGGATATGTTCAGCTAGGTCCAGGAGTCTCGCCGCATCTCTTGGAGCCACGAGAGATGGCCTGCCTTTCGCGGGTAGACGTTTCGATTGTCGCGGCGTCGTTCTGCTCCCTTTAGGGCAGGAGAGGGGACAGAAAGGGCTTCGGTGGGTGGTGCACGCCGCTAATATCATCAATTTTAAGGCGAACGGTTTGAATTCTTCGCGAGGAACGCTCATCAGCAGAGAATGGAGAGTTACCTGAGTCGTACGGTATGAATGCAAAAGAACGGAACATCGATGGAATTAATAGCGGAATGACGGGCGTGGGCGGCTTGAGTGGGAAATATAAATATCGGTATTCGAGATTCTCCATGCGATGTACGAGTATTCGATTCGAATACATATGACTCTAGTCCGCCAATGGAATTTGTATGTAAATTAAAATCGACGTAAATTTGCGTTCGTTCCTACGGAAGAGTAAATATTTATATCTTATCAAATTAAAGATTATGGGAAAAATATTTTTTGCGGAAATTAGCAACATCCAATGAGAGTGAATCGAAGAAAAGTGCGTTACGGATTATAAAATAATTCGGTGATCGGGCATTATTTAGAAAATTATATCAAAATCGAATGTAATAAAATATAAGTAGTATATAGTATAGGTTCGTGTTTTGGACATACACGTAATCTTACGATTATTATTCGTGGTAAACCTCCTTTGAAGATATTTAAGATTAATTAAAAATATTCCTCTAGAAAGGAGGTCCCAGAGTTACGAACGGGTTGCGTTTCAAAAGTTCGTTTGTAAGTCTTTTGTTCGTAACTCGGAACTCAATTTCCGATGGAGAAAATTTTATAAAAGGTCGCTAGGTTCTCAAGGCAGTCCACAACAGTCTTTTCAAACCCACGATTAAGTCGAAATATTGTACATTTTAATGAATAATAGTAGAAGGCAAATACTATTGTGAATTATGGCTTGGTCTTTGATTATCGTCCCGATCGTCGAACGAAAAAGTGACTACATAAGTAAGAGTGTAACGGACCTCTGCGTCACAGAACATCACGCGGAGGGTGGGCGCTACTCTTTACCGCTGCAAGTAGTTCTCGAGAGCAACGACTGGTTCGTAAGTGCGGACGTTCGTAAGCCGGGAACCATATGTATTCTAAATTGTTACCCAACGATTTTTTTTACGATTTCCTTAATTTAATCCGTTTAATTGAAAAGCCGCACAATCGTCTTCCAGAGTATATTACGTTAATTATGATCCACCAATCGAGTGCGAGATACAGGGAAATCAATAGCTTCGCTTGCGTCACTTCTCCTTCGACCAAATTTTGTCGAAGTGGTCGAGGGAAGGAATTACACGTAACTCTTTTGCAGTTAGATTACCTTAGTTTCTCGCTTTATACGCTCCCGTCGCGTCATTTGTTACTCTTGGGCGGAAGAGGAATTTCTGGTGCATTTCATCCCCGACTCTTTTGTGTGCACAAGTGAGCGCCGTTTGTTGATATTTCGTGCACATGTCTCGAGATGTCGCGTCGAAGGAGGCATGCGGACTCTTGGGACGTGCTCCATCCTTTAACGAGTTCAGCTTTGCAAGGCGCCGTGGAGGGGAAGGAGGAGAAGGGAGAGGGTGGAGGGGAAGGGAGGGGGAGAGAGAGGAAGGGAGGTGGAAGACGGATGGAGATAGAAGATGCAGGGACATCAGAGGAGGATAAAAAGGAATTCCTTGAAACCAATTCCGACAATGCGGCATCATGGCGATCGAAAAACGCTTGCTCGAATCGTTAAAAAAAAGGTGCAATGAAAACAGCGTGCATTTTATTTTGTTGATGAGTTGTGAAGTTATTGTTTATTTTATCAGCAGTGTATTTCCTCCTCAAAAATGAAGAGTGGACGTGATTGAAGAATGAAATTTAATTGATTAGAGGTTTTGTTCCAAGGGAGGCAAGGCGATCGTCCCAGAAGGAATTGTAAAGCGGTCGTCTTAGGCGAATTGCACAGTGATCGTCCTAGAAGGGCTAATTGTACGGAGGACTTCCTACAGGCTATAGAGCGGCAGTCATCCTGAGGGATAGAGTGATTTTGTCTTGTAATGCTAGTGAGCGACGTTCATCCTTTGGACTAGTGTACATTTCGTCTTGTAAAACTTATACGGTGGTCATCCTTTGGGCCAGTGTAGCTTTTGTCTTGTAAGCTCATTTATGAAATTTCTGAAAACGTTCCTTTGTAATAATACCAGTGAAAGGATCCAACCCAGTCAAATCCGTGATTGAATTTGTTTTAATTTAATCGAGCGAATTAACGTCCCGAAGAAAGCGTAAATTCTCCGAGTTACGTTCCTCCCGAGGTGAAAGCGGCGCGAATCGGTGGCTGCAGGATGAAGGGAAAAAGGAGACGCGACAATATACATATATGTATGTATACATTTAAACGCCGACATGCGAGCGTTGTCCGCAGAACCCCTCCTAGGGTTCTCAACGGATCGGGTCGGTTCAGGTGTCATTCGACGCCTATTCACGGTGTGGATTGCACAATTCAGTAAAATCTGTGAACACGATGTCTGATAATGGCCGAAAACCGTGTCCAGGAGGCACTTATGCCCGCCCGATTAGGTCACGCGACCAGCGCCACTGTCGCCTATAGTAGTTGGCCGGCCGGCCGCCATTGTGCAACGCACCTGCTTTACGCGTGCCTGCCTGTCACTTTGAAGGACAGTCTCACTAGTGAGGGTTTAATTCTCCAGTTCGAATCTCGATTTCAATTATTTTTTAAATTCAAGCAAAAAATATCATCCATTCATTCACGCGTCACTCAAATAGAGAAAGTAAACTCCTAGAATCAAAACCAAACTCTTATCATGGGCGTCGACAATTTTGAAACCTAGAGAGGAACGCGCTTAGCTACTAGCGAATGAGTTATTTTAATCGAACTGGGCGTAATTGAGTTGCTCGAATAAATTCCTGAAATTTTACACACACAGAATGACAGAATGGGAGAATTAGATTAATTTCTATTATACCAGGTATTTCATGATTTCTTGATGTTAAGTGAAATGGGTTACAGTTAGGCCAATGGCCGTGTTGCAACACAAAAGAAGGTACACAATGTACTACCAAGGAAGGATTTAACAAATATGTACTGTTCAGCATATGTTGTTCAGAGTTTTGTAAGTTCAAGTTGCTAACATATATCAGTGCTTTACGAAGTTTAATTTTGATTTTCTTAGTCACAAATTTCCTGCTCATATTTACCAAACGCTATGGTAAAAAGTCTAATTACGTTGTCGTTTTCCCTATTGAACCGAACTGTAGACATACATAATGCGCTGATCATACACACCTATCTTGCACTATTATGCATGAATGGGCTTTAACGCCTTCCTGAAAATTAACATTATTTCGACATTCTGGACGGCCAAAATTGTATTTCCATCCTGAATGAAGATAAAACGTTCTCCAATACATTTAAACCGATAAGCTTTTTAATCTCCCTCATTAGAATGACTGAAAAGTAGAAGAGGAATTTATATTTGTACTCATGGATAGAGCGAATTTTGGGCATTGATGCGCGCATTCCAGGATACTTTAGAAAAAACAACCACATTAGTTATGCGGCAGTAGAATTTCTATATGAATTCGCGTTCTAAAGAAATGACATGACTCGTTATAATGGTTTTGGATTCCATAAATATTTTTATGCATTTTCAAGTAATATTAAAAAATGCAAATGTTTCGTCCGACTTAATATGTATGCGAGTATTGAGAGTTTTTGGTAAAAAATATCATTATACCTATATGTTTGTATGTGGTGTACTATTATGTAACAGTGTGTATCTGGGAAACAAAATTTTATAACTGCTCTGTTTTCGCAACGTGATGGTTAATGCTTTTTTAAAGTCTCCTGCGAACAATTTACAAAAAAAAGTATTTATTTATTATAAACGACGCATCAACGAGAATTTCTGGGATTTCTCTCTCATCCTGAAATATCTCTTCATTGAAAAACCTTATAGCTGTGGAATAAAGTGGAAATTTCATTTTTCTCAATCAAGTTTATTTACCTTCACATGTTGAGCTTTGTCTTTTTAGCAGCCATTTTTTTGCGCGAAATAGCTTTTGCTTAAATGTTACTTAATTCAAACCAACTTCATTCCAGCATTGTAAGCTTTAATATTTTTGGATTTCTTTCCGAGCGGGATGTGTTTAAGCTTAAGTTGAACGTTGTTGATACAGGCGCTACAAAAAAGTTATCTACACAAAGTTTATTTATATTCCGCGAATCGAAACTCTCTACGTGATCAAATTTAATCTTCGTCTCCCAAAGCCTCCCTCTCTCTCTTTCCCTTCGTGCCCTATTATATCTCTTTCACGTCAGTGACTCCGCGTCACGTTCTCTTCGCATTCGCTCCGTGCTCAGACGCACTCATACGCTCTCGCCGAAAGTGACTCGCTACATCCTTCCTTTTTGTTTATTTTGCGAAAAGCCCACCGCTTCTTCCTCCTTTTATTCGAAAAGGTTCGTTTTTTCCGAGCTTTCTTTTTCTTCTTGGTACTAAGCGTCGCAGTCCAACAAATGCGACGAGGGATGCGTAATGGCGGCTTACGCCGTTCGTAACTGTTGCTCCATTGTTGTCTCATTCTTAAGGACGTATCTCTATTTTCTTTTTTTTAGTAAGAGGAAAAGGAGTGTGTGTGTGAAAGTGGTACTGTTAGTATCCTTTTTTATAAGTCCAGAGCTCTTCTCTTTTCTCTGCATCTATCTCTCGCTTTTCCAGTTCCTCGGAAAAAAGGGAGTTTTATATCACCCTCAAATTTCTTTTGTTTGCGTTTTCCGCGGCGGTGCGTAATGCCTCTTTACGCCGCAACGCTGTTTTTAATAGACGCGTTTATGTACTCCGTAATGCCACAGAAAGAGGAGGTTAATATCGTTGCACGCTTAGAGCATTGCGGGTCTGTTTTTCTCTCTCTCTCTCTGCTGCTGCAGCGTATCATTTGATGAGGTTCTTCCGAGCTATGAGCTTATATCACTGCGTCTTCCGCATCAAAAGGACACTTGGCTTCAAAAAACATCAAGTCAAATTTGTTAGAGAGAAACATTCGAAGTTTATTTCGGCTAATAGGAGGAAAAATGTTTTCCCTTAAATGTTTTATGCTCGAGGCAAATGATACGGTATAATGTGTTCAAATTTATCAAGAGGAGTAAATTATATTTATTTACCTAAGCGTTTTCTGCAATTGTGTTACGCAATTACACATGATACGCTTATAGAGTAAAAGGATATGTTACTCTCGTAATTCATTAAAAGCATTCATTTAAACGAACAAACAATAAAATACATAAAAACAATAACAAATATCGATGAAATAGATGCTTAAAGAGAAATTATTCAAATATATTATAGGATAAGGAAAAAAGTACAGTCATACCCCGTTTAACGCTGGGGATGCGTTCCTGAAAACGAGAGCGCTAACTGAATCAGCGTAATGCGGGGTCATTTTTGTATAGTACTTGCGGAGATGCGTTTCTGAAATCGTAATTTATTACTTATTTTCAAAATACATATAAGTATAGCCACTCTTCTCTCCGATACTCTTAAACTGCACTGTAAATACTCGCGCAATGTAACAGATCGTTACATACCAGAAACCCTGCAATATAATACCGTAGCAGGTTTTTATGTCATTTTCTCACACTGTAATATATTCCACACGCCCTCCACTTACAATCAGCGCCCAATACCACCAATAAGTGTCCGATTCCGTGAGATATGTAAACAAAACCATACGTTGATCAGCGGACTGAGTGAGAACGTGGTGTTTCTGCTGTTGTACGTTTGATGATTTCGGCAGTTATTTTGACTGGAAACTTCCTGCTACATACCGAAAATATCCAATAAAATCAAATCACACGTTTTGCATTTTTTTATTATTTTTTCCATAGCGTAACACTTAAGGACTTAAAAATGTTAAATATGAAAATTGGTTGATGATCCGGTATTTAGTTCTTGAGTTATAGCGCCCACAAAAACGTATGGAGAAAGTAAAAATTGGTCCGAGAACAAAGCGCGTTATAATGAATCATCGTTGTACGGGACAGCGTTAAACGGGGTATTACTGTATATAAATGACAGGAATATAAAGGAAAATTTTTTCAAATAGTAATAAATTAAAGTTATAGTTTAGCAGCCTCTTCTACGAGGCGGGCCGATTTTATTGTGTATATTGTTCAGCATTTTAAGTCGCGAATGCGTCGTTGGGCCAAATAAGAGTTTACTTCAGAAATAGGAACTCTCTAGTTTGGTATTAGTAAAAATAATTTTAGCGTGAAATCTTCGACATAAAACGTTTTATTACAAAATTTTTTTGGAGTCGTGTGTTACATTTTCTGGATCGATTTTTCGTAATAGCTTCGCGGGCCGTAGGTTTCCCACCAACGGTTTAGTGCAGAATAAAACTTTCAGCCAATCTTGTAAATTTGATACATATTAAACATTTTGCAGCAATTTACTTAAGACACAGGAAAATAAGGCGTGTAGGCGAAGAATAAATTTATTTCTATGAAATAATTCATGACTTTTAATTGTGCAGTTAGAGATGATTACGTTTGAACATCAGTCGTGAATGCACCAGATTTTCACATCAGAAATGTAATCGACGTCACGTTTAAGTTGTAAATCGCGCCATCTTCTTCGTTTCTCATCACCGATGTAGTATAATGTGAACGCAGGGAATAAAATGAATGGAGCCGAAGCAGCTGCGTGGGAATGTGCTTGGGAGGTTGGCGATCCTAGCAACAAAAAATATATAATCATTTATATAAAGCGTGCGGGCGTCGCTTAAGCTGTATGGTGTAATTACAGTCCCAAGCAGGCACAATTACTAGTTTCAAGAATGTCTTTAGCGCTTCCAAGGCTCATTTATCGAGATCGCAGCGGCTGGCATGGCATGCATACGTCATGGCTTTCTCACTACAGCAATGACACACGCATCTCTTGATTTGGGCCCAGAATCTACGTTTATTGCATGCACAGAAAAAAGCATAAAAGGGACATAGCTATCAATTGTAAGGTCACGTAAACAATTTCAGTTGGAGTAAAGTTTAATTTTCGTGCTAAAAGAGTAGCGATGTTATGTTAAACTTTTTGTTACTCTGAATCGTTGCGTACGATTAATTATTTACATTTCTTTGAAATTACAATTAATATTAAACGTATTAATGCCGCATTGGCAACAGTGAATCCTTCAATAGGAAATTGCTAATGCTTCAGCGGACTAGATTAAAGTTAAACAGGAAGTTGCCTAAAGATTCTTAGGCACTACATGAGTGAAAAATCAAGTGAAATTGTGTTTTTAGGATTAGAATTTTAATAATAAAATCGTGATTCTGTTCAATCTTATAAATACCTTTGAGAAAATTTGAAAAGCAACATTAAATGGAACTTGCTTTAATCGAGAAATATTTACTAAGAGATCCCAATTCAACGCTCAATATTTTAACAGATTTTGATAGATTAAAATAATATTTTAATCAAAAGAAAAATGAAACAAGTTTTGAAAACTATGAAACACTGGCGGTAGTCCGCATAAAATTGCTTTGCCAGCCGCAGTTTGGGCACCCCTGTATCAATGCGATAAAAAAATAAGCTAAAAATATGAAATGAATTTAAAATCAAAAGACCACTGCAACATCATAGGCAATATTTTTTTGATTCTCTCGGCAAGAAATAACGAGTCTCTTATGAGACGGCAGGGCCTGTTTTTCTTTTAGAAAGAAAAGTATTTTTGGGGTCAGGTCGCGAAATTGCAAGTTAGCTAATTATGAGTTTTAATTTTGCGGAATTTACATTTTCTGATAGAGCCCAGCATTAAATGAATTCATTAGGAGGAGGAAGATTTAACATGCAGCGGCTGGGATTCTCAGCGAAGAGTAAATCGTTCGCTCTATAAATCCTTTCATTATCGGGATTTTCTCTGCTTTCTACGATTTGATTCATCGTCCTGGAAAGCAAGAGAAACGTTTAATCTCACACACTTTTAAATATTTGAAAATTTTGACCGCCTCGAGAGGGTTGTGCATTAGAAACAAAGCGAGGAGCGGTGAGGAAATTTTATTTAAATAATTTCGATCGGAATGCGCGAATGTTAATCAGGCATCGAGTCTAGGATGGGAGAGTGGAAAGGGATGAGGGAGGTGGTGGGGTTGCTATGCGGAGAGAGAACAGACCGAGACGGGTAACCCTTGCGACGCAAAGGGTTTCACAGAAGAAGAAGAAGGAGAATATTCTCAATTTGAAATTTAAATTAGATTTCCTCATTCGCCCGGAGTATTTTGGCGTCGACCTTATTCAAGGCGGGATTATTCCATTTCGTTCGCTTGCTTCCATTTTAATATCGCGAGAGTATGCCTGTCATCGTAGACATTAGACAATCGAGGGGAATTTTATCGTACGAAAATCTCGATTGTTGGTTTTGCTAATTTTTTAAACAATTTTTATTTCGTTCAAATTCATCCGATGTAACTCCATTGGGTCACACTGGGGTGGCTTTCTTAATTTAAATCCATCGGCTTGTCTGTATCGCTTTCCTGTGAAGCACAGGTAATTGTAATGTTTTAAGATATTAATTTTTCACATTAATGGCTGCAGGAAAAATAAGAATGAAGGTAATATAGGTGTGTTTTCAGAAATGATGGAGTAAGATCCTTCCACATGGCTGTCCTGCCTTCAAATCCCGTCCATCCCGTCACTGAATGTCGTGTAGTAATGAGCACACCCTAATATAGAGCACTTTTCGTCTTTCGGAAAGGGTCGTTTCGAGCCTCTGTCATCCAATGGAGCCTTTTGCAAGAATATGCAAATGCAGGCAAAAAAGGGGTTTCCCTTTTCACAGTCGTATGTGGGCGTGCGTGTGGATTCTAAGCGAATTCAGAAAGGGTCTCTTCTTGCAATGGTGAAATTCGGAATATTAATGGCGAGTCTTTATAAGGCTCGTATTTTTTTGACATAGATCTTTGGAGAAAGGGACTACTTCTATAATCATAGATGGCACTCTTAGAGTTGAATGTAATTAATTACTCTGTTGATTGGCTATGAATTATTTATTGAAGATTAATTTACTTTATGTAACGGTTTTAACAGTGAACATCACAAGTTGTTACAATTGATTGAAAATGCATTAATTAATGAAAGTTCATTAATTCATTCATTGTAATTCTACCTTCCGGTAGGTATTAGGTGCACACAGCTCGGTTTGTGCTGTCCAAACCCATTCTCTTGAATTTTAACGGACGCATCTGTTTAGAGATTAAATTCCTAAGTATTTGTAAAAATTATAATTCACCGAGAGAATAATATCTTGTGGAACTCCACATTAACTTCCAGCACCGTAACTAGCTATTTTAGCGCCCGTCTTAGTTTATTTAATCTTTGGTTTATTTAGTTTCTATTTTGATGATTTCCCTTACTTTGTGGCGCCCGGGGCATATGCCTCGCTTCACCCTCGCCAGCTACGCTACTGTTAACTGCACACGTCCTCCCCACTGATATAAAGTGTATAAGTAAGTTTGAAATTAGTATGCGTAAATACTATACCATGTATCGATCACATATTTTCCTGAGTATCCAATGTATTGTAGGATAATAGCTTTTACTATGATACCACTTATCTTTAATATTAATGGAAAAATTTGGATATTAAAATTTAAAATTTAATAAATAATTTGCATGAGTTCTAACTAGTACAATAGAATTGAAATGCCATATTGTAATGGTAGAAACTGCTGCAGAAGAAATATCATAATGTAGAAATTCGCTTAATGCCATGCATAGTGAAAGTATTTCCTATTGGATAAACCACTCAAAATTATATTTTCTCCGGATTTGCATGTAATCTTCAATTGAATGCAGCCAGAATTTGCATAACAAGTTTATTTTTTCCCGCGCGCATGATAAGAACATGTAAATTATGCGGACTTTTCAGCCTCCGTGTTTGTGAACATCGTGTTTTACGCATCCAACTTTCCCCTCGATTAAACATTAATTTCTCGTAAATCAACTATTCGCATTTGTTATATCAGTCCATCACTTCAATGGATTCTCTTTTGCCTCTTTTGAAATTCCCTCCCCTCCCCTCTCTCTTTCATATTTCAATTAGAATTCTCTCGGTTTTCAACGCTCCAATTCACTTTGAGGCTTCGTTTATTGCTTATCGCGTGATCATTTTAACGCGATGTTTGCTCTTCCGTGAACTACATGGGGAGGAAAAAAAAGAAAATTGTTATATCGCCACGGTCTGCATTTTCTTTACGAGAGGCCGTAATTCAAACTCGCCTCCGTCCTGTTAGTTTTTATTTTCAATGGCGAAGTAGTTTGCTGTGTGCGTACGTTTCCAGTATCAGCCTTCGCAGAAATTAAGCGATCGATCGTTCTTTTTCTTATCAATCAAGTTAAGTTTGCGTTTCGAATGTAGTAAATGCTTGAATTTTTTATTTGACCGGCAATTTCAGTTATTTTACAGGCATAACGTGATGAAAATAATATCGAAAGACTAAAAATATGCTATAAAATTTGTTCCATCATTGATAAAAATCTCAGAAAAAAGCGTGCTAGATAGCCTAGTGTTGCATTTATTTGTCTATTTTTTGTAGCGCGTTTAAAAAAATGTGTCTGTAGTTTCACTTTGGCGTCTGTCTGTGCACTTGCTTAAATTGAAATTTTAACGAAACCTTAAACTGTAGAGAGCAATGCTTGGAGTGTAGAACTTGGTGGAAATCCCTTGCTACTGGGGCCGAGCTCCGGAGGATAGTTTTTGTTGCGAAGATTGAAAGCCCCGGGTTCGGTTCCAGGAACTATCTGTCCCGTTTGATTTACATGGGAAATCTAAAATCCATCGTGTAGGGCAATTTTCTCTTGCGGATTAAACTATTGTTGGGCTCGAATTTATGTAGTCGATTACATACACGCGTTATTTTTGCCACACAAATACGCTTGATCAATTTAATTTCCGTTCGAATGTATTTGTAATATTTTATAACGTTAAATTATGAAATTTGGTAACACAAGGAGCAACTCATCCGCGGCGATTTTAAAGCTATTAAAGCCCATATAAGTATTAAATAATAAATATGTAGAAAGTAGGAATCATACGTTCAGTTTGGGTCATCTTTTTTTATTGCTTTTCGTCATTGCAGAAAAGCACTATTATCTTTGTTATGTCCGTCCGTCCGTCCGTACGCATGTATCAGGGAAGAATTGGCTTAACCGATTACAACCAAATTTGGTACATAGAATATTCACATAAATTAATGACCAAAATGGCATATTTGGACCCGATCGACTGAGCAGGGGTGCCACAATTGCAAAGTATAACTTTTCAGTAATTGCGAATTTGGAAGGAATTGGCATAACCGATTTCAGCGAAATTCGGTATATAGGATGTGTGCAACATAGAAAAACAAAATCAATATGTTTAGTGTAGATATGGAATACAGGGCTGCCACAATAAAAGTAATAAACAAAATTATGTTTACAAGTATTTGTGATAAATTGTCCTCATCAATTTTAACCAAATTTGATACTTATAATATTAACATATATATATATATATATATATATATATATATATATATAAACATATTATTATATTTAAACCGAATCAGCCAAACAGGGGTGCTACCATTACAAATTAAATTCATTCAGTAATTAAGGATTTGGAATGAATTGGTTTACGGATTTGTATTAAATTTCCTATATAAGATTTGTACAACATACCGTAATGAAATCAAAATATTTAAAGCAGAGCTAAAGGGCAGGACTACCACACTAAAAAGTTAAATAATATTTCTTTTACGCGTATTTCTAGAGAACTGACCCACTGCATTTGAACCAAATATAGTATATTTAATCTTCATATATAAATAATTAACCAAAATGTCATATTTCAACCGGGTCGACTAAACAGGGCTACCACAATATCAAGGTTAGAATTTTTCTGTAACTTAGAATTTCGAAGGTATTGGTTGCACGGATGTCAAAGAAATTTAGTTTTTAGGGCGTGTATAGAAAGGGGAAACGAGATGAATATGTTTAGAACGGATAAAAAAGCAGGACTACCACAATATAAGGAAAAATAATTTTCTGATTTCAAAGCAAATATATTAGTATACGATTATACTACGGCGAATTCGACGAAAAGCACTTCTTTACCACGGGAAACCCGTGTACACTCCTTGTTTTGAGATTTGATTTTTAAAAAATATACAAAATCGGATTGGGGCTCATCAAATTTTTGTAATATCTCCGCAGTTATAAAAGATGGCAATTTTAAATATTGAGCGTACATTTCCACATTGATGACACAAGCGAGGCTCTAGTGACCGAATATGTGGCGGTATAATAACCACATAAATAATAAATTAAGATAAATTAAATTTACGCATATAGCAGGTGATCAAAATAAAAATTCTCCTAAAATCGTCAATAGGTAATGGGATAAGTTTCCTCGTAAAATAAACCAAAATATTACTAAATTGAGTAATTTAAGATAAACGCGCTAATTTTTATCCATTTCCATGCATCACAGACTACTTGTTAAGTCTTTTATTTCATTTTTAGGCCATATTGATTTTTCATACTTCATTTACAGTTAAACCTCGATAATATAAACTCGATAAATACAAAAAATGCTCGTTTATAAGTAAATTCTCCTGCAAAAACGTAAGCATATATTCCTTGTTATAACGAACTCGTTTTTACAGACCTCGTTGGCACAAGTCATGAAATTTTAAGACCCTTGAAGTTTGTATGTACTAACGAAGTTGTGGTGTACACCCAAACGAGTGATATTTTTATCTCGATACATTAGTGGAACCCTCAATTTTCTTTGATGCTTTTTGGAGGTAATCTCTTGGGACAAATTCACCTATAAGATGAAGAGACGCATCGAGCTGTTTCTACAAAATTACATTTTTGTCGCTGTCACGCTTCATTTGCATTCTTCTTCGTGCAACTGTATCGGAATCTCATTAATATTTTGGCGTGGTTTAGTTCAGGATGTTGCCACTTGAAACATCACGCGTTTCCAAACTGGCGATATAGGTTTCATTCGTCAGAGCCATCGTTAGTTTGCAAATAATTCATCACGGACGTGGAAAAAGGAAACAACTCGACCTCTTAAATGCGATGGAATGAAGGACAATTGCAACTATCAGCCCTTCGCCCTCATGAATTATTTATCAGTCATTTGGCATGATTTATTAAAGGAATCCCTTTGCATATAAATTCCGCGCTAACTTTATTATTGGAGATGAATGTCAAACAGGTGCGGCAGAACACAATGAAGCTTCCCCTTTTGCGACGCAATCGATCAGTCATTTTTCAAACTCTCCGGCCTCCCTCCCTATCCCCTCCTTCACCTGTTCTCCCTCTCTTCCACTTCCTCCACTCTCTTCTCCTCCTCATCCATCCTCGTCCCTCCGAACTTCCTCCCACCAAACCCTGCCTAGCGACTTCACTTCCTTCTCATATTTTAATTTCATCTTCTCTGCCCTTTTCGTAGCATGTCACCTTTCTCTATCTGTCGACCCTTTCTCTCTTCCTCTGTCGACCCTATCTCTCCACCTCTCTCCCTAACTATATATATATCGCTCCCTTTCTCTTTCTTTCAAAACACTGGCCCATATCCCTCCGATCTTTTCCCAGCCTGTTTGCTGTACGCTTCTCCCCTTCTTTCTCACTCACTCTTCATTCTCTTGTTTTCGCCACTGCGAAAATCAATTTTCAATTTAACCCTCCAGTACTAGTGCGGGTTTTTCAAACACGAGTACTCGCGCGGGGTAGATTTTATGCGAAAACAAAATATAAAACGAAATTTGGTAAAAAATGGTTAAATTACAATTAATTTTTAATATATATATATATATATATATATATATATATATATATATATATATATATATATGTATAATAAATACGTAAAAGTTTATAAAAGTTCAATTGTAATAATTTCACTATTTTTCAAAAGTCCTCTTTTTGTCAGATGTTTCATACATGTCTATTTTTCTCAGATGTTTCAGAATTTTTTTCAGATGTCTCATACACAACCACAAAGTATACGTTAATTAATGTGATACAATTAGTATATAAAAATTTAATTATTTAGTATCAATAATATTGCATATGGAGAGAAAATGAAAAGATCATGTTTTTTTCCTCACCTCAGAAATTATAGGTATAGGTTTAAACTTGTTGAGTGAGAAGCAGAAACATGAAAAAACTGTCAATTGTTGCATTAAAAACTAATTCTCTATATATACGTTCCCTCGTATTTGATGTCGTCGGTTCCATATTGAGAAATGATAAGAATGTTTTTTGTCCAGAAATTCGCGGCTTTTTTAAGTAAGGTACCAAATTTAAATGTAATTGAATTTAATATTAATTTTACATGATTGATATATTCGTCGGCAAAATATTTTAAGACTTAGTTTAATCTAAAAATATTGGTTATTTTTGTTTCACTAACTTAATAAGTCAATATAAATATAAACACGATTTTTTTAAAAATTAGCTTTAATTGACTATTGACTCAAAATTTTAATAATTTTAAATTAATAACAAAATATTTTAAACCAAAGATTAAAAATGAATACATTTATTTTTATCTATAATATAAAAATTGACTTGTAGTTAAAAACATCCTGATAAATAATTTTTTACATTTTTACTACTTTATTAAGGAAAAGGTAAGGTATCATCATCATTATTATAAGATATATAAAATCACATTTTAGCGTGTAAAGTTTAAAATAACGACCTTCTGATAAACGTTCATTAATATTAAAAATACACTCACTATAATAACAACCAATAAAATAACGTTTTACCGAGTATATTTTAAATGAATGAAATTCTGAGTACGTTCTCTATAAATAATGAAATCATCACTTTAAGTTAAGTTGTCTAAGCTAATACATTAATTTATCTTTAGTTGAGAAATAGTTATAATTTTCCTATAAACTCTTACTATTATAAGAAGAATTAAAATTGCCTTTTAATGAGTAAGGTTTAAAGAAACGTCTTCTAGAAACGTTCATCAATACTATAAATTCACTAAATATTTGTTACCTTATATTTATTTATATCTTAAGTTCAGTCAACAGTTAAGGTAACTAAGGCAATTGTTTATAAACATCCCAGTAGTCAAGGATGTTTGCATATAACTATATAGAGCTAAGCGCTTTATTAATATACGATGATTAATAATTGCGGCCCTGAAAATTTTTAAATGCAACTCCTACCATAAAACCTTGAGTTTTCTTTTGAAACAGAGCAAACAGTGGCATATCATATTATAATAGCGAAAAAAATGTACTGAAGGCGAAGCATAATTGCATCCCACATAAAGTATCTTCTGTAACAGTCATAAAAAAGTAGTTCTCACGATGACAGGATTTACCATATTGCCATTTCTCTTCGAACTTTGTGAAAAAAACATCGCTCCTTTTTGCCACTGCTTCGGCAGAACTTAGCCGTATTTTATCTCTACTTTCCATCAGAAAACCTTTAGCCCTAAGTCGCCTTTGTAACGCATCCGCCAGTTTATTTACTCCCATCCATGTCACCACTTCTTATCTTTTTCACCGCGCATCGTCATCATCATATATCCCTCTTCTTCCCGCTCTTTTCCACTCCTTCTCTCTCTTCCCCCTCTCTCTCTTCCCCACTCTCTGTCTTCCCCCTCTCTATCCCCCCTATCTCACCCTCCCCTCTCTTACCCCCTCTCTTACTCCTCTCTCCCTCCCCCTCCCCTCCCCCCTCCCCCTCTCCCTCCCCTCCTCCCTCTCACGCCATCTCTTCCCCCTCCCCCTCTCCACCTCCCCACTCTCTCCACCCTCCCCCATCTATCACACACTCTCCCCCTCCCCCCTCTATCTCCCCCCTCCCCCTCTATATCCCCTTCCCCCTCTATCTCCCCCCTCCCCCCTTAGAAATTTTCGCTATTTTTTACACTTCTCTTCTCTTTGTAGGTGTTTTCCGCAGTGGGAATTTTTTCTGTGTTAAAACATAACTGATACACAGTTTTTTATGACTCACAAAACTAACATTCTTTGGTAATGCTCTGTTATCTACTAACAAATATATTAACTTGTAATTAATATGTATTTTGTTGAAATCTGTATGTAATTCATTTCTCTTATTTTGTAAATATTGTAATTACTTATATGACGAAAGGGTTAAATGTAAGACGGGACTACATAGTCTCAATTTCGCCCTAATAAAGTCGTTTGTCTGTCTATCTCCCCCTCTCTCTCCTCCTTCTCCCACCCTCTCCCCCTTCTCTTTCTCCCTCCCCCCTCTTTCTCCCTCCCCCTCTCTTTCTCCCTCCCCCTCTTTCTCCCTCCCCCTCTTTCTCCCTCTCTCTCCCCCTCTTCCCCCTCTCTCTTCCCCCCTCTCTCTCCACCCCTCTCTCTGTCTCCTCCCCTCTCTCTTCCCCCCTCTCTCTCCGCCCCTCTCTCTGTCTCCTCCCCCTCTCTCTGTCTCCTCCCCTCTTTCTGTCTCCCCCTCTCTCACTCTCTCCTTCACTCTCTCACTCTCTCCTTCACTCTCTCACTCTCTCTTTCCCTCTCTCACTCTCTCCTTCCCTCTCTCACTCTCTCCTTCCCTCTCTCTGTCTCCCTCCCCTCTCTCTCTCCTTCCCTTCGACGAATTGCGTTCAATTCTTCCGCCCAGTAACCTACATGCTATCCGACACGTGGCTGAAACCTTCAATCTTGAGTTCTTCTGTAGAAATGCCTGGGTATAATTTATTTCGTAATGACAGAGTTGGAAAAGGAGGAGGTGGAGTAGGAATTTATGTCCGTAAACATCTCTTTTGCAAAGTAATAGCTGCCAGGGACGCACAGTATTCCCGAATTCGCCTAAGCATAAACAAAAGTTCATTTCACAGCGAGATTTTAAGAACATTGATTATGATAATCTACTCGCTGATGCTGCCCTTCTTCCCTGGTTCATAATAGAACATACTGACGACATAGACAAAAAAGTAGAAACACTTAATACTCTGCATTTATCCTTGATAGACAAATATGCATCCGTCAAAACTATTCGTGTCTCCAAACCTCGCTCACCTTTGCTAACTGCCGATATAAAATTAACGATGGCACGACGCGACTCTATTTTCCGCCTTTTCAGATCAAACAAAAGACCAAGTACTTTTAATGCCTACAAAAGCTTTAGAAATAAAACTGAGCAGCATATTAGGAACGCTAAAATAAAATTTGCATACTCAATATCTAGTCCGAAAGAAGCACCGTCTGCACTATGGAATAATCTGCGCCATCTCGGGATTGGTAAGCCTAAAGATTCTTTCTTGCCTCAATAATCACTAGATTCTCTTAATATTAATTTCTCGACTCTCCCCACAGTTATTGACTCTGAACGTAAACGCAACGTTATTCGAAACCTTGACCTGAAAGCGAATGAGCCTACCTGTTCTCAATCTTTCCACTTCAAGATGGTCTCGCGAACTGACGTACTTAAAGCCATACGCAGAATTAAATCAAAAGCTCAGGGCGCAGACGGCATTCCAGTCTTACTCATCAACAAATTAATTCACCTTATTCTACCAGTAATTACTAATATATTCAATAACTCCTTCTGGGAAACTTCCCATCGCAGTGGAAACGCGATTTGATCCGTCCTATCACAAAGAAATCACTATCATATGATAGCAAAGACTATCGTCCGATTAGTATTCTTCCTACTCTTTCTAAAGCATTAGAGAGACTTGTG
This sequence comes from Tanypteryx hageni, assembly GCA_028673005.1. Classification (NCBI taxonomy): domain Eukaryota; kingdom Metazoa; phylum Arthropoda; class Insecta; order Odonata; family Petaluridae; genus Tanypteryx; species Tanypteryx hageni. The sequence continues at coordinate 168,933,146 of CM054115.1, read as the reverse complement.
CACGAACCAGTTACAGACTTTCCTTAACTCAAATTGCTTACTAGACTCCTTCCAATTAGGCTTTCGAAAGTCACATAGCACGACCTCTGCTTTGATAAAAATCACGGATGATATACGACAATCAATGGACGACAGGAAATTGACACCATTAGTACTGTTAGATTTTAGTAAAGCCTTTGACTCGCTAGACAAAGACATCCTTCTGGCAAAACTCCGCAGTATGAGATTCTCTACCCCTTCAATTAATTGGTTCTCATCATACCTTAGTGATCGTTATCAGAAAGTCATCTCGGACGATTCCTCCTCTTGGATAAGTATAACCCGGGGTGTCCCGCAGGGATCAATCTTAGGCCCTCTTATATTCTCTCCGTATATTAATGACTGCTCTCAACTACTTACACACTGTATCCACCACTTATACGCAGATGATCTCCAAATTTACTTAAACTCCGAACCTAATAATTTATCCCTAGCCTTAGATAATATTAACCGAGATCTGATTCAGCTTAAAAAATGGAGTGATGATAACTTTCTTAGCATCAACCCAATAAAATCTCAAGCAATTATTATCAGATATTCAAAACTACTTGCGTCAATAAATCTTTCTGAAGTTACTCCTCTGACTATGAATGGCACAATTATCCCTTTTCGTAAAACTAAAAAATCTCGGTATCCTAATAAATGAAACACTCTCCTGGAATAATCATGTTATAAAAGTGTACAAGACGGTAAACTCTTCCCTTCACTCACTTAGGCGCCTAAATAAAATTCTCTCCTCTCTCTAAAAATAAAGCTGGTTACTTCGTTAATCGCTCCACACCTCAACTACTGTGACGTTGTATATCAATACCTATCCAAGGAGCTTGCCCTTAAGCTGCAGCGAGCTCACAATTCCTGCCTACGATTCATATTTGATCTTAAGAAGTCAGACCATTTATCGGAATATTTTCTCAAACTTTCTTGGCTAAATCACGAATCACGTAGAAAATTGCATCTCCTCTCTTTATTATATCAAATCCTTAAAACAAACATCCCACAATATCTATCAACGGAGTTTATCGCCATTAACACAATTCATAATTGTAACACTAGAGGATGCCATAAACTTTGACTCCGCACCACAGAACAGACATTTTCAACAGATCCTTCACTGTCACAGCATGTAGATTATGGAATAGCCTTCCAGCAGAAATAAAGCACTCTTCATCCCTATGTACCTTCAAACACTTGTACCTCAAACATCTCCTATCCCATTCTCTTTCATTACCTTAAAATGACAAGAAATTTTATTTTTCTACAGGTCGTCCAAAAATGTATAATTTTCTCGATCTATTTACATGTATCTATATTGTATTATGTATGTATATTATATTGTGTATGTATATTACATGTACGATATGTACATTTTAGTGTGCATTCATATGACTTACCTTATTTTATTCTTTTGTATATATTTTTTATGCTTTATGTATAACTGTGTTTATGTGTACATCATTTTTAAGTATTTAACTATATGTATTTACCTTTAAAAACCCCTTAAATCTTTATTTATTGCTATAAGTAGGTTTTGCAGGTTTTTTACACTCCCCTTCTTGTGTGGGTGTTTTCCTAGGGAATAGTACATTATCTTCCCTAGTTTTTCCCCGAAACAAAATCAATTACCCATCTGTTTTAAATCCTATACCTTTCATTGTATTTTATATTGATTTTCATTTCATGTAACCTTTTAGTTTAGTTTAGTTTAGTTTTATTACTTGTTACTATCTAATTGTATGTAATTGACAATGGGTTAGATGGAAGAGGAGACTTTAGTCTCAATCTCGCCCTAATAAAGACGTATATCCATCTATTTATCCCTCCCTCTCTCTCCCTCCCTCTCTCCCTCCCTCTCTCTCCCTCCCTCTCCCTCCCTCCCTCTCTCTCCCTCCCTCTCCCTCCCTCCCTCTCTCTCCCTCCCTCTCTCTCCCTCCCTCTCTCTCCCTCCCTCTCTCTCCCTCCCTCTCTCTCCCTCTCTCTCTCTCCCTCCCTCTCTCTCCCTCCCTCTCTCTCTCCCTCCCTCTCTCTCCCTCCCTCTCTCTCCCTCCCTCTCTCTCCCTCCCTCCCTCCCTCTCTCTCCCTCCCTCCCTCCCTCTCTCTCCCTCCCTCTCTCTCCCTCTCCCTCCCTCCCTCTCTCTCCCTCCCTCTCTCTCCCTCCCTCTCCCTCCCTCCCTCCCTCCCTCTCTCTCCCTCCCTCTCTCTCCCTCCCTCTCTCTCCCTCCCTCTCTCTCCCTCTCCCTCCCTCCCTCCCTCTCTCTCTTCCCCCTCTCTCTCTTCCCCACTCTCTGTCTTCCCCCTCTCTATCCCCCCTATCTCACCCTCCCCTCTCTTACCCCCTCTCTTACTCCTCTCTCCCTCCCCCTCCCCTCCCCCCTCCCCCTCTCCCTCCCCTCCTCCCTCTCACGCCATCTCTTCCCCCTCCCCCTCTCCACCTCCCCACTCTCTCCACCCTCCCCCATCTATCACACACTCTCCCCCTCCCCCCTCTATCTCCCCCCTCCCCCTCTATATCCCCTTCCCCCTCTATCTCCCCCCCTCCCCCCTTAGAAATTTTCGCTATTTTTTACACTTCTCTTCTCTTTGTAGGTGTTTTCCGCAGTGGGAATTTTTTCTGTGTTAAAACATAACTGATACACAGTTTTTTATGACTCACAAAACTAACATTCTTTGGTAATGCTCTGTTATCTACTAACAAATATATTAACTTGTAATTAATATGTATTTTGTTGAAATCTGTATGTAATTCATTTCTCTTATTTTGTAAATATTGTAATTACTTATATGACGAAAGGGTTAAATGTAAGACGGGACTACATAGTCTCAATTTCGCCCTAATAAAGTCGTTTGTCTGTCTATCTCCCCCTCTCTCTCCTCCTTCTCCCACCCTCTCCCCCTTCTCTTTCTCCCTCCCCCCCTCTTTCTCCCTCCCCCTCTCTTTCTCCCTCCCCCTCTTTCTCCCTCCCCCTCTTTCTCCCTCTCTCTCCCCCTCTTCCCCCTCTCTCTTCCCCCCTCTCTCTCCACCCCTCTCTCTGTCTCCTCCCCTCTCTCTTCCCCCCTCTCTCTCCGCCCCTCTCTCTGTCTCCTCCCCCTCTCTCTGTCTCCTCCCCTCTTTCTGTCTCCCCCTCTCTCACTCTCTCCTTCACTCTCTCACTCTCTCCTTCACTCTCTCACTCTCTCTTTCCCTCTCTCACTCTCTCCTTCCCTCTCTCACTCTCTCCTTCCCTCTCTCTGTCTCCCTCCCCTCTCTCTCTCCTTCCCTTCGACGAATTGCGTTCAATTCTTCCGCCCAGTAACCTACATGCTATCCGACACGTGGCTGAAACCTTCAATCTTGAGTTCTTCTGTAGAAATGCCTGGGTATAATTTATTTCGTAATGACAGAGTTGGAAAAGGAGGAGGTGGAGTAGGAATTTATGTCCGTAAACATCTCTTTTGCAAAGTAATAGCTGCCAGGGACGCACAGTATTCCCGAATTCGCCTAAGCATAAACAAAAGTTCATTTCACAGCGAGATTTTAAGAACATTGATTATGATAATCTACTCGCTGATGCTGCCCTTCTTCCCTGGTTCATAATAGAACATACTGACGACATAGACAAAAAAGTAGAAACACTTAATACTCTGCATTTATCCTTGATAGACAAATATGCATCCGTCAAAACTATTCGTGTCTCCAAACCTCGCTCACCTTTGCTAACTGCCGATATAAAATTAACGATGGCACGACGCGACTCTATTTTCCGCCTTTTCAGATCAAACAAAAGACCAAGTACTTTTAATGCCTACAAAAGCTTTAGAAATAAAACTGAGCAGCATATTAGGAACGCTAAAATAAAATTTGCATACTCAATATCTAGTCCGAAAGAAGCACCGTCTGCACTATGGAATAATCTGCGCCATCTCGGGATTGGTAAGCCTAAAGATTCTTTCTTGCCTCAATAATCACTAGATTCTCTTAATATTAATTTCTCGACTCTCCCCACAGTTATTGACTCTGAACGTAAACGCAACGTTATTCGAAACCTTGACCTGAAAGCGAATGAGCCTACCTGTTCTCAATCTTTCCACTTCAAGATGGTCTCGCGAACTGACGTACTTAAAGCCATACGCAGAATTAAATCAAAAGCTCAGGGCGCAGACGGCATTCCAGTCTTACTCATCAACAAATTAATTCACCTTATTCTACCAGTAATTACTAATATATTCAATAACTCCTTCTGGGAAACTTCCCATCGCAGTGGAAACGCGATTTGATCCGTCCTATCACAAAGAAATCACTATCATATGATAGCAAAGACTATCGTCCGATTAGTATTCTTCCTACTCTTTCTAAAGCATTAGAGAGACTTGTGCACGAACCAGTTACAGACTTTCCTTAACTCAAATTGCTTACTAGACTCCTTCCAATTAGGCTTTCGAAAGTCACATAGCACGACCTCTGCTTTGATAAAAATCACGGATGATATACGACAATCAATGGACGACAGGAAATTGACACCATTAGTACTGTTAGATTTTAGTAAAGCCTTTGACTCGCTAGACAAAGACATCCTTCTGGCAAAACTCCGCAGTATGAGATTCTCTACCCCTTCAATTAATTGGTTCTCATCATACCTTAGTGATCGTTATCAGAAAGTCATCTCGGACGATTCCTCCTCTTGGATAAGTATAACCCGGGGTGTCCCGCAGGGATCAATCTTAGGCCCTCTTATATTCTCTCCGTATATTAATGACTGCTCTCAACTACTTACACACTGTATCCACCACTTATACGCAGATGATCTCCAAATTTACTTAAACTCCGAACCTAATAATTTATCCCTAGCCTTAGATAATATTAACCGAGATCTGATTCAGCTTAAAAAATGGAGTGATGATAACTTTCTTAGCATCAACCCAATAAAATCTCAAGCAATTATTATCAGATATTCAAAACTACTTGCGTCAATAAATCTTTCTGAAGTTACTCCTCTGACTATGAATGGCACAATTATCCCTTTTCGTAAAACTAAAAAATCTCGGTATCCTAATAAATGAAACACTCTCCTGGAATAATCATGTTATAAAAGTGTACAAGACGGTAAACTCTTCCCTTCACTCACTTAGGCGCCTAAATAAAATTCTCTCCTCTCTCTAAAAATAAAGCTGGTTACTTCGTTAATCGCTCCACACCTCAACTACTGTGACGTTGTATATCAATACCTATCCAAGGAGCTTGCCCTTAAGCTGCAGCGAGCTCACAATTCCTGCCTACGATTCATATTTGATCTTAAGAAGTCAGACCATTTATCGGAATATTTTCTCAAACTTTCTTGGCTAAATCACGAATCACGTAGAAAATTGCATCTCCTCTCTTTATTATATCA
>CM054115.1:168810244-168925244 GCA_028673005.1 Tanypteryx hageni | reverse complement strand
CCCTCCCCCTCGTTTCCATCTAGAAGGTCTCACGCTTAGTGATTCAGCTCGCATCACACACTACAACACACGATTCCGTCTGAATCGGATATCTATCACCTTTTCATCAACCTCCGTTCCTCATATATTCTTTCTTCCTTCTTCCTTTTATCACTCCTCTGTCCCCGTTCTTTCTATGCCTCCTCTTCTTTCTTGTTTATCTTAACTTTCTCTCCCTTGTCATGCCGTCCTTAACTTTCCTTCTTCGCAAGTTTTTTTTAAATGATAAACTCCGCCATTTCGTGGAATATGTTTTTTGCGTCTCCCAAACAAAAAAATCCTTCCGCTTCATCTTGGGTGCGCTGTTATTCTCTTTTGTGAAACGTGAAACATTCATAGCTGTATCAATTGCATAATTATTGATTCTAGCCCTTGCGGGTGTGTAGTTTTTCAGAACTCCGATCTTCGAATTCAAACGGCATTAAAACGATTGCCGTTAATTTTAAAATTGCAGTTTTAAAAGATTAAACGCTCTGGCGATCAATATAATGAAAGTATTAAAAGTTTTACGTTTCAGGTAATGTCTTGCGATAAACTCGCGGGAATATGGAATGTTTGGAGAAATGATTTTTATTACAGTCATTCACCGTTTAACGCTGCCCCGTATAAAGCTGATTCGTTATAACGCGCTTTGTTCTCGGACCAATTTTTACTTTCTCCATACATTTTTGTGGGCGCTATAACTCAAGAACTAAATACCGGATCATCAACCAAATTTCATATTTAACATTTTTAAGTCCTTAAGTGTTACGCTATGGAAAAAATAATAAAAAAATGCAAAACGTGTGATTTGATTTTATTGGATATTTTCGGTATGTAGCAGGAAGTTTCCAGTCAAAATAACTGCCGAAATCATCAAACAAACACCAGCAGAAACAACACGTTCTCACTCAGTCCGCTGATCAACGTATGGTTTTGTTAACATATCTCACGGAATCGGACACTTATTGGTGGTATTGGGCGCTGATTATAAGTTACGGTTATTATATTTCAGGGTTTCTGGTATGTAACGATCTGCTATATTGCGCGAGTAAGTTATTTACAGTGCAGTTTAAGAGTATCGGAGAGAAGAGTTGCTATATTAATGTGTATTTTGAAAATAAGTAATAAATTACGATTTCAGAAACGCATCTCCGTAAGTACTATACAAAAATAAACATAACGCTGATTCAGTTAGCGCTCTCGTTTTCAGGAACGCATTCCCAGCGTTAAACGGGCTATGACTGCATTTACCTGTAAATGGCAAAATGTTATATTTGGGGCGTAATTATTAATTAATGCGATTAATGTGATGGCATTCATCCCGCTTCTTGCGTTGGATAGATGGTAGTAATGTATCACCCTGGTTTGTCCAACCAGACGCGGAAATCGAACTTCATTTGCTTGGTTTGCGAATGACCTTCTTCCATTTCATTTTACTGTCATTCGTTTTCTCCTTCCTGCAGTCTCTCCAGTTCGGTTTTTCCACTCTCTCCTACTATTCTCCTCAAAACCCTCATCTTCTCCCGCATTTATTCTCTCCTCTCTTATCTTCTCTCACCTCTCTCATCTTCTCTTGCCTTCTCTCACCACCCTCCCTCTTTCCCTCCTCCCTCCCTCTTTCCCCCCTCCCTCCCTCTTTCCCCCCTCCCTCCCTCTTTCCCCCTCCCTCCCTCTTTCCCCCCTCCCTCCCTCTTTCCCCCCTCCCTCCCTCTTTCCCCCCTCCCTCCCTCTTTCCCCCCTCCCTCCCTCTTTCCCCCCTCCCTCCCTCTTTCCCCCCTCCCTCCCTCTTTCCCCCCTCCCTCCCTCTTTCCCCCCTCCCTCCCTTTTTCCCCCCTCCCTCCCTCTCCCTCCCTCTTCCCTCTCCCTCCCTCTCCCTCTTCCCCCTCCTCCTTCCCCCTCCCCCCTTCCCCCTCCCCCCCTCCCCCCCCTTCTTCCCTGTTCCCTCATCCCACCCTCTTCCACTCCCTCCCTTTTCCCCCCTCCCACCCTCTTTCCCCTCTTGCTCCCTGTTCCCCCCTCCCTCCCTGTTCCCCCTCCCTCTTCTCCGCTCCCACCATCTTCCTCCCCTCCCGGTCCGCTCCAGTACCATTCATCCCCGACCCCAATATTCTCATCACTCCCGCTCTTTTCCCACATGATATACGATACGTCACTTTTTTGTACCTCCTAACTGATTTATTAACTTTGGAGTTTTTTAATACCTAGCCCTTTTTTGAAGCGGCGGCAATATAAGCCAAACACTACGCCCAAGCATATACACACACACCTGTCTTTTATCATTCAATTTATGCCTATTTATTTTGACCACAACTAGGATATGATACATGAGTGAGCGCGCGCGTGCCTAGGTATACAAGCCGAAGATTCCCTGATATTTCTGTAGGTGGATAGATAAGCAGCTTATTGCTATTGTTTTGCTCTGTGAAATGAGATGGCCCTTGAAGTTCGTGACTTTCTCAAACGTACGTATGGACACATCATATACATAATTTAGTATGTTAATTTGGTGTGATTCCGGTCTACTGTACTTCCGGTTCATAATCTCGTCCTTCGCTGACTTCAAAATTTTAAAAGAATATTTTATTTTAATGGAGAAGCAAAAAAGAGTGGTAAAATCTATATTATAATCGACGAAACAATCTTTCTTGTCTACGTAGTCCGGGGCGTTTTTATTCGTTGAATGTCCAGCCAATCAGAGATCGGGACGTCATTTCCTGTATCTGTATACCTTTATGTTATCTGCTTACCTAAAGCGACCGGTGTTCTTATTTGAAAGATTGATAAATTAATACATTGATGTTAGTGTTAAAATTTAGATCGGATTTTCATCTAAATATCAGAAAATATAATATTTTGTTTATGGGTATAAGCAAGTGTAATAGTTACACAGATCCAAAATCTGTTAATTTTATTATATCTTTTTCATTAGTTTTTAAAACATCGAAAGAGACCTCTTAGTAATTTAAAAATGAAATTTTTGAAAGATTGCGAAGTAGAGAGAGAATTACTAATTTCATCGTTTTTGGAGGACAAGCATATAATTGAATTTCATGAAATAGTAATATCTAACACAGTATCAAAGCGTATTGTAGACATGAAAAATTTAGTAAAAATTATTCAATTAACTTTTCAAAATTCACTTTGTTAAATATTAAAAATTGCGGGTAACATTTCAAATTTGAAATGCACGCTTCTCGAGTGAATAATAAATCACGAATATAACGTAGTTATTTGTGGAACAGGAATTTCACCTTCTTTAAGTGATAAAGGTAATTCCTACGGACGTAGACGGACGAGCAAAGGAATACCTACAACTTGCGCATCAGTTAAATTTTGCAAACTAATCGGTTTTTTAAATTTCTTTCTTACCTTTAAAATTGTTTACTTGCTTTGAATGGCAATTTTTACCTTCAATTTTCCAGATATACATTTGTGAGCAATGTCTGTTTTTTGGAGTTTTAATAGTTTCGTACATTCTTAAGGATAAAATATCGTCTTTAAGTCTATAAAGATACTCCTTAGAAAAATGATACAGCTACTGAAATTTATAAGACCCTATGCCTGAAAGTTCCAAGATTTATAGCTTGTCAAAAACAGCCGCTGTTGCGGGCAATTTATTTTGGGAAGGTTGCATGATGCGTTTGTATTTTTATTAAATGCTTTACAGAAAAATAAAATGATGCCACATCTTGAAATTAAATTTCTTGCTGGGATGGTATCGAACGAAGCGAAAGTTCACTGGTATTTAATTACATTCTGCCGATTGATAATGATAAAATTAGTTTTGGCTTGTTTTTATTGCTGTAATATTATACAAATGGAAATGTTTAATTTACTTGTGGAAATTGTCTGAATATTTATTTTTTTTAAAATGCGCAATTAATTGAATTCTATAAGAATAGATATAAAAATTTTCGTTGCACGTTTGATGTTTTGTTGTATTTTTTAGATTAAAATGGTGAGTTATTATTGAACGTCGGTTGTAAAAGGCATTTTCGTAATAGTGGCCATTTTATCTCGGATTAATTATTTGCTTCAGCTACGGTGACAGTCATGAGCAGGCACAGAAGTCACTCGGACAAAGAGGATAACCGTAATGAAAAGTTGGAAGTGGTCGTCTCTAGCTTTACCGCAAGTCATTTACTGCGCGCGTTGCTGGCGTGTTTCATCGCAAGCAACAAAATCTTTTAACTTTTATTTCAATCTAAAAACATCTCATTTGTTGGACATTTATTTTGAAGATACATTTGTAATGAGACTTGGATTAAAGCCCTTAGAGCTGTAGCTTCAAACATAAATAAAAGCGATACAGAATTTTAATGCCATCTGATGATGAAACGTATAACCCAGAAATGAAGATGTTCATCAATCATCTGAAGCTTTTATTATGGAGGAATACTAACCTTCCCAAATGATATGGAGCTATCTTGCCAGAGACGCCTCTTTTTAAATTCATAGTAGTTAACTAAAGTTCGAGAATTGAAAGAGCATCATCGCGGAATATGTTTGCGTACATAATGATATGCTATGCATGATAAAGGAGAAAATGTTTCTCTTGTTTACGATTAGGAGGATTTTTAAAAATGGGGATACGTTTTTTATTATGACAAAGCCTGCAAAGAACTCGAAAAATAATCATGCATCCTCTTTTAAATGACAAATACCGCACAGTGAGATCGTAATAAATATAGGGATTGAAGGGGAAGAAGGCAATAGAATGTTTTGATAATGCGAGATTTTTAATTTGCTGTCACTTCACAGATTGGGACTGACCCAGCGAAAGATCACCATCAATAAGTTGGCTGCAAACAGTCTGAATATAGAAACATTTAACATCTTATACAAAATTAAACTGATACAGTTTAACAAAGACTACGAGGGATATAAAAGAAAAAATAGATTCTAGCCTGTACTTCACTACAGTGTGGATAGGCAAGATTACGTTTTTCATATTATTGCTCATTTTCTTCGTATTTATTTTTACTCAAGGACGTAAAATTTCACACTGTAATCCACATAGATAATTTCACCATTTCTTTGAAAGATAAGGTGAAAAATCAGCTTGTAGTTATTGTTTCCTCGCTCACAATGCGGAATTCATGAAAACCAAAGCTGTAGTTACTGAGTCCATGTACTGTGCACCACCGCAAGAAGTGCTTCTTTACCAGGATACACCAACTGACAGAATACCATATGAGAAATGCAAAAGAGGACGATATAGAACTAAGTAGTGCCACGAGGTAATTGCCGCTCATGCTAAAGAGAGAAAACGGAAATGGAGCACCATATTGATTGGCCACACACAGGAATTAATTCTTCGGGAAGGTTTCACCAGAACAAGAGCAATAATAAAAATCTCTAGGATGAAAAAACAAAATTTATTCGCAATTTTATTTTATAAATCGATAATTTTTCTCTTCGTTGAGGATACTGTGGTAAGTAGTTAAGATAGATGGAAATATAGATTCTCATCATCGAGCTACCCTAGTTCAGCTGACGTTCTTCCTTTATTCAATTGCGTTTTTTTACGGGAAGTGACTTTTGACCTGCGCGGCACCTCATTGCGTCTCGTTGAGGGCGAGGTGATTTCGACATTATTCTTCATCCTGCCCTTCTTGCTTTCGAGAGAATGGGTGTACCCTTGGGAAGCATTTCCCCTGGTACTCGTTTCAGACGGGTTAAAGTGATGGGACTGAATAATTTATTATTCGAAGTGAAAAAAAATTAAGGATCTTAACGCAGAGACAAAATCGTATTTTTCCGAATGACAATCTTATTACGTGTTGAGCAATTTATTTTATCATGTCAAGTATTTCAATCAGTTAAGTGATTTTTTTATCCAATATCCGTTTTTCTGGAGCATTTCCTCTTTTGTAGAAATTCCTGTTTTGTTTCACTAAGATGATTGTTTTCGCGTCACATTTGATAAATTTTAGGCAGCGAAAATGTAAGGCTTTCAAAATCGTTTCGCAAGCGTAAGATAATGGTTGAGGCCATCCCACGACCTTTGCATTTCAATCGCGAAATATCTTGTTCATCGCCATAGGCTGTATTACTTATACTTAGAGGGAAAGATAAGTTCGTTGTTTTGTCTGTAACGCTCGACCGTCGCGCCGTATCTATGAAGAGGATAAAAAACGAAGTAAGACTTATTGGCTTTGAACGAATAGAATAAAATTGATCTCTATGCTTTAAAAGTTAATCTTTGTGAAAAGCTTTTCCGATAAACTCCCTAAGGTTTTTAAGAGTAACGTGGTTAAATATATATGTAAATATATATTTAAATATGTATTTAGGTACGCGTGCGTTTATAATATCCATCGCAATCGAGTGACATATTTATTCATACACGAGTATTAGCAAATGTTCGCGCCTCTAAATGTATGCATAAGTTTCACCTAAACCTCACTCAAAAGTTATTTAAAACGAATGCCTATCATATTGGAGGCAAGGGAAAGAGAGAGGGAGAGAGAGAGAGAGAGAGACAGAGATAATGCTTCAATTTGCTTCACAACACCTTTCATCCAATATCGCCCAGGTAACGCGTGGAGCAATCGCTCTTCATCCTTCAATCTGTATATTTTAAAGCGTTCCTTCGCTCGCGTTCTCATATTCCTCTTTCTTCCGTCATGTCTCTCCGACGTTTCCGAACGTCCCTCGGGAGTTGGACTCGCACATCACATTTTGGGCGACTAGAAAGAACGCTACCTCTCAGAACGAATCGTAAGCTGTGACATCCCAACTGCGGGGGCATCTCCCTCCTCTCCTTCCTTTCTTCCATCGCGCTCTCTCCTCTCCTTCCTTTCTTCCATCGCTCTCCCTCCTCCTCTCCCTCCTCCTCTCCCTCCTCCTCTCCCTCCTCCTCTCCCTCCTCCTCTCCCTCCTCCTCTCCCTCCTCCTCTCCCTCCTCCTCTCCCTCCTCCTCTCCCTCCTCCTCTCCCTCCTCCTCTCCCTCCTCCTCTCCCTCCTCCTCTCCCTCCTCCTCTCCCTCCTCCTCTCCCTCCTCCTCTCCCTCCTCCTCTCCCTCCTCCTCTCCCTCCTCCTCTCCCTCCTCCTCTCCCTCCTCCTCTCCCTCCTCCTCTCCCTCCTCCTCTCCCTCCTCCTCTCCCTCCTCCTCTCCCTCCTCCTCTCCCTCCTCCTCTCCCTCCTCCTCTCCCTCCTCCTCTCCCTCCTCCTCTCCCTCCTCCTCTCCCTCCTCCTCTCCCTCCTCCTCTCCCTCCTCCTCTCCCTCCTCCTCTCCCCCCTCCTCTCCCCCCTCCTCTCCCCCCTCCTCTCCCCCCTCCTCTCCCTCCTCCTCTCCCCCCTCCTCTCCCCCCTCCTCTCCCCCCTCCTCTCCCTCCTCCTCTCCCTCCTCCTCTCCCTCCTCCTCTCCCTCCTCCTCTCCCTCCTCCTCTCCCTCCTCCTCTCCCTCCTCCTCTCCCTCCTCCTCTCCTTCCTCCTCTCCTCTTTCCACATAACTTTCCTCTTTCGCCATCTCCTCTCTACTTATTTTCTCCTGCCGCTCCTTCATTCTTCTCTCCATCCGACTCTCTTGCCTTGCTGCCAATCTTCACTTTTTCCACCACGCTGTCATCACTTATCTTTTAGCGCGTTTTTATTTCATAAACGCGCTTATGTTTTCGTTCTCTTCGTCTGTCCGATCAATCAAATTAAAATCGTAAGTAAACGGTAAGAGATACAGGGCTGATATATACAGGGTGTATGTGGCCTATGGTGCCATTTATGACGTTTCCAAAGACATTTTCGAAGAAATCGGGGGGCGTCAATGGGAGAGAGTTTGAAAATTTGAAATTAAGATTCTGACCAAACGGCTATGAATAGAAAGCTAAAAATTTTCACTATTTGTGAGCGTCAGGAGATCCCTTTTTAGTAATCTAGTATATTTGTAACATAAGCCAATAGTCATTAGGTTGGAAGACTAGCAAATGTATAAGTATGAATATACTTTTTTAATAACTATTCAATAAATTATTGTCAAATAATTATATTGCAAAGTTAATAAAGAATTTTAAGTTTGCAATTTATATCTGAAATTCTGGTTGTTTGTTTGTTTGTTTACCAGCCATACAAATCCACACCTTTGAAGGTATCGTCACGAAACTTCGCATATATAATTTTACCCTGCTAGTCATATAGGTTATATGGCGATAAAATATTTGAGAGGGGTGCTTCATTCAATAAATGCTGTTTTCCACCTATCGTTGAGAAAGTTGTTATTTACGTCAGATAATCTCATATGTTTAGAAACCTCATAATAAAATGTATTCGAGTGTTGTTTTTTAAAAGTGTATTCAATAAATTGCATTTTAGAAAAAAATAAAAAAGCTACTGGGGAAGGAAGGGAAGTTTCTGAAGCAATGCTAATAGATAAAACTTAAGCGATGATTGAAGTATATTCCCAGTATTTTATCCACTTGGCGGTCGCTTAAAAATAATCCCGGGCAACGCCGGGTACTCCAGCTAGTTCTAAATAAACCTCAATTTATAAAACGCGCTTTTTCATATTGCTTCAGCAAATGGAGTTTCCATTTGTAATTCTGTTTCTTCTATAAGTTCATATTTTGTATGAGTTGGTTCCATCTCGAAATGCTACATCTTTTCTCGTTTCCTTCCTATTGTTCTCTGTCCAGTTCACGTCCATTCCTTTTCTCCATCTCTCTCCTCGTTTTGTTTCCCTCGTTCGCTCACTTTTCTCTCTTTTTTCGCTCTTCTTTTCTTCTCCACTATTTTTCTCATTTCTCTCTTTCCTTTGCCTCTTTCGCTGTACCAATTAATATGTTGACTGAGCAGGTGCCAATAAAAATTTAAGATTTGCCTTACTTTGTATTAACTTTGTGAATGCACTTTACATATTTATTTGTGTGCAGTCAAACTCGATTGGAAATGTATTCAAGGAACGTTACATTATAAGGTAGACTTTTAAATTTCAACCTCTGCCATTACGAGTTTTATTTATGGCATGCTAGCACTCAATTAATACTTACTGTTATTCTGTAAAGAAGATATATTAAATATATATATATATAGGGAAGATATCCGCAAGAAGTTGATAAAATGCTACGTATGGAGTATAGCATTGCATGGGGCAGAAACATGGACGCTAAGGAAAAATGACATAAAATACTTGGAAAGCTTTGAAATGTGGACTTGGAGGAGAATGCTGAAGATAAAATGGACAGATAGGATGAAAAACGATGAAGTGCTACGAAGAATAGGAGAGAAGCGAATGATTATACAGACTATCAGAAAGAGGAAGGCTAACTGGGTTGGACATTACCTGAGGAGAGAGAGTATGATTAAAGACGTGTTAGAAGGAAAACTAGATGGGAAAAGGGAAAGAGGTAGGAAAAGGATTCAGCTGATAGACGATTTGAAAGGGAAAGAGAGTTATCAAGATATAAAGAGGACAGCGGAAAATAGGAGTATATGGAGAACCAGGTTTAACCATGAATAATCACGGACCTGTCTACGGACAGACTACCTATGATGATGATGATATATATATATAAAGAATGTTTTTATAGAAAATTTATTTAAAATTTGATAGAATTATCGACGTTTTTGCCAAAATCGTTAATTTTCCTGTTCATCGAGGTAGTGACGAATGCGTTTAATTGTAAATGGTCAAATTAGAGTTCAATTGAGGTTTGTGTCATATTTAGGGGATGAAATTAATTTTTCAAATCGGGCATTGATGACAATATTTTACATGATATGTATTTAAAATTTGAGCAACACCTACTAAAGATGTTCGTAACATTTTACTTCTTAGATAACTTTATAATTATGAATAATATTTGTCGATAAGAATTCTTTGCGAAATGTTTTTTTATTTATTCTGCACGAAAGAGAGGACTAATTAGTTACTATGGCGACATCATCATCATGTTGATTCGATATCATAAGAAGATAATACACAACAATTTAAAAGTATTTATCTCCAAATGATTCAATGCATTACCCTAATATTAAAAAATATATTGAAAGATTTTACAACACCAACGAGAAAACTTAACAAATGTGCAGATTATCGGAAAGTTTTCAAACTTTTTATATTATTTTCACGATTTTAGATTGGCCCTGATAACCTTTGCGGCAAAAACTCTTTATAGGTATTGCCAACGGGTGTAATCCCGGTCTTTATCTATGTACCCGCAAAGAAAGACGATACGCTAAAAAAAAAAAAAAATCACGCGATTCTTGTGTTCGATGGAATTATCACTTGCTCGCCGATTGGTTTCACCCTCTGTCGGCCCCTTCTTCTTATTGTTACTCTTCATATTTATCTTTACCTCGCATTTCATCGCCATCCTATTTCTCCCACTGCACTCTCTTTGCTGGAGGTCACGATTCCGATGCACTCTCTTTCCAGAATCCCTCTCCTGTCACAGTCACGTTCCGCCCTTCCCAATTCCCGGCGATGACATTCGAGCCAAGAGACTAATCTAAAATCCTCGCCCCCTGCCATTCACTCCTCTCGTTGCAATTCACCTAAATTTTTTCACTTACCCCTTTTTATTATATTCCCAGCCCGAATTCCGCATTCACGCCGCGCTCCTCTTTTCCACGCGGCGGTTCGTTTTCGCCCTTTCATCCCTGCGATGCTCCGTTTGCTACTCCGTTCCACGCTTTCGCCATGGCACGTGTTCCGGCCCAGCTTGTCGTTTCCATTCTTCTTCGAAATTCCACCGCGTACCGGCTATTCTGTCGGGATTTTGCTTCATGTCCCGCGTACCGCTCTCGACCTACCTTGTATTTTAATCCTCGATTGAGATGATAACGCGCCATCCATTATGGTCATCGTCCGTAATCATCCAAAATTTGCTTCTAGTCAGTGGCGGAGTTAAAGGGGGTCGCACATATAAGTAAAGGGCCCCGGAAAAATATTTTTTGTTTTAGTATTATGTCAGAAATATTAAATATCTCAATTTAAAATCACGAAGAAAAATTCTCTTTTTGCAACGCTATACTTTATTTTCACTGGATGGCGCTTCTGTTGGTTTGCTGTTAGCTGCTCTGTCTTAAGATTGCACATTAGGTGCGCAGTAGTACGGTGTGAACGTGCGCGTTCATTTATTGTTTCGTTACTCGGATATTGTGCAACTTCATTATTTACTTTTCAGCACATATTTATTATTATTTTTATTAAATTTTTTTATTTTGATTGGTTTGATTGCTATGATTGGCAATCATTTGATTTGTTTGAATTTACTTGAAAATGATAGTTTAAGTAATATAGATACCAATGTTCAGGACGAGGCATTTAAAAATGAATCCCTTTTCACATAGTTGTTATTCCTACCTATTGTACGTTGTTTGAGATTGATTTATTTTGCATTTGTGTAATTTTTATTGAGACTTTTCAAGAATTATCGTTTTTATTTTTTCTTAAAGAAATAATAACGCGCTGAAATATATTTTTCATCGATTTTTTTTACTTTGTTTGTTAACATTTCCATTTTTTTATGATATATCAAGGGAATAAAAACTTTTCGTGATGTTTTCGGTTGATTATTTTGGCTTACTTATAGTGAAACCTCTCTATAATTCCATAGAAAAACTACCGTTGTGAGGGGGTCAAGTAAAGAGGTAGTCAGTAGATGAGGTTTCACTATGTATCTTGATTGCAGGGCCCCCAGAAGTCCGCCACTGCTTCCAGATTTATCCTTCCTTTTTAATAGTCTTCCAAGTAAATGGATTTCTATCCACGCTTACAATTTCCGTCACTTCAAATTTTCTCCATCTCTTACAGCAGGGGTCGGCAACCTACGGCCCGCGGGCCACGTGCGGCTCTCGAGAACGCTTTATGCGACCCGCAAAGCTGTAATGAAAAAGTGATCAGGAAAATTTCTAATGGGCAATTTTATCTTTTTTGAGTAAAATTATGGTCTCAAAGCTTTTTCTGGTGAAGTTTTAACGCTAGTAAATTACGTAGACTTGATTTCGTTCATATGAAATCATAGAATCTCTACAAAACCTCCGATTTATTCGCTCATCCGGCCCGCCGAGGCTTTCTTGACTCCCAATGCGGCTCTCCAAAACATTCACAACTGCAAATGTGGCCCGCCATGCAGAAAAGGTTGCCGACCCCTGCCTTACAGTATTCCAGTTTTATTCTTAGTTCCAATAACGCAGTTCATTGGTGTCCGAACAATTCGGCTTGAGGGCCACATAGCCCACTTCCGCTCTTTTCGCGGGTCACGCTCACTCGAAAATAGAGCGGAAGAATAATTTTAGGAAACTAAAGGGTTTATTTGTGGGTCAATATTACTTTATTTTTAGAAAATGCATTAATCTTCAATGGGAAAAGAGGGGTAAAGACAAGATGTTTAGTTTTTTTATGATTTTTTATTTTCATTTTATGATTCATTGACCGAGTGAAGACACTCGGCGGGCCGTTGTTTAGGCACCACTGTCATAGCAATTATCAATTGTTCTTTGACATCTAATACCAACATTTCATCCCTTTGCCTTTTACCTATTTACTAGCCAAAGTCTCCGTAAATGTGACCGACAAATATTATTCTTGCTTCATTATTTATAGTTACTTCATATTGCGTTGCTTACATTTCCAGATATTGCAAATCATATCCTGTCATTGCCAACTAAACGTCATGAGCATTAATAGTGTTCTTGATAGGTATATAGATAATTAGTTGGATTTATAGACTTTGATTAAGAAACAATATGTATATGTTTTCTGCCAAATGCTATATATTTATCTATTTTACATATTTATCTGTTATATTTTACATATACTGTGTGCTGTTATTACCATACTATTCTATTTATTGTTATTTCACGTTTTAGTTATCTCTTTGTTTCTGATTTATCAAATCTACACGATCGTGGAAGGTTTTTTTCTCCAGTTTTCAACTTTCCCAAATTTTACCTTTGGTATTTTACTCATTGTGACTATTTTTATTTACTCTCACAAAAAACCACTTTATTCTGACGAAAAACCCAGTTAGCTTTTATTTACCCTATTCATTTCCTTTTAATTCGTGTTATTTATTGTTGGTTTTTGCTTTTTTTTAAATGACATTTTCCGGCAAAATCACTATCTTCTTTGATCAGTTCTTACGGGATAATATCTGCTTTTGAAGGTTCTCTCTATATATTTCTGAAATATACAATTTATTTATATTACATCATTATCTCCTTTCTCATCTTGTTGTTTTGATCTCATCACAAAGAGCTATAACGTAACCTATTATTCATTTATTTCATTTTTTCTGAATTAGCTTTTGATTATGTTTTCCTCGTTCGTTCCAAAGCCCATCCATTTTCCGTTATTTTTGTATTCTTTTTTATAAAGAGGGCGTCATTGTGACGTCATACGCTCTTTTCTCATTCATTCTTCAGTTTTTTAAAATACCCTGCGATTTTATTATGAAAATGTCAGTGTATCCTAGTTTGGCATTCATTTTGTTCAATACGCTCGTCAATCGAAGGTTTCCTTTGCTTATTACCTGTCAACGGTAAACGCAAATGGGATAAACGGATCGTCTGTTATTCTCTCTTTGCCGTCATTTGGTTAATTTCCGGTCAAATCAGTCTTGTTTTTGTTTTAGATATTGCGTGCTAGCAGTTGTGAGAGGGGATGTCAGGGGAAGGAGAGGGAAAGTCTTTCTGTATTTATCGGGGACGGAATTGCAGCAATTATTTCACTGTAATTGATAACCAGGCATGTATTGGCAGCATGCTTCATTAGCTACGTCGAATTCATTTCGGGGTCGCTTCACAAGGTGTCCACAATACCAACTGCCAAATCCTATCTTTCTCTCCGCTTTTCGCCCCGATTGGCCGTCGCCTGTTCGGTCCTCGCGACATTTTGCGTCGATCGACACGGGGCGGCGCGTGGCAGTTCAGAGCACGGGTCGGGAAACTGCGGAGGGCTTGTCGAATGCGTCTTCCGAGAGCGTTTTAAGGCCAACTCATACCCGGAGTTTGCGGTGGACAGTTCTTTTGGACGAACCCTAGTCATCCCGAAAAGTATATATGTACATATACAGGGTGTATATAAGTTATCTTTACAACTTGACTCGTGAATAAACTTTATGAAAAGACATAGACACACTGTTTTTGCATCATCTGCGAGAGAAACTCTCAAAAGGTCGAGGAGGGATCTCATATTGCCTCTCCCGCTATATGCCTAGAAGAGCGAACGTCAGATAAAATAATATTAATCAATTTTCGTATTACACCGAATCGTTCACCTGCGTTTTCCGAGTTCATCCCATGCCATTTTCTTCTCAAAGTTGTCCCTTTCTCACATTTTGTTTTTTTTTATTCAATGCCGACGGGAAGAGTCAGATCTCCTCATCACTGTT
Source organism: Tanypteryx hageni (assembly GCA_028673005.1). Lineage (NCBI taxonomy): Eukaryota > Metazoa > Arthropoda > Insecta > Odonata > Petaluridae > Tanypteryx > Tanypteryx hageni. The sequence goes on along the minus strand of CM054115.1, from coordinate 168,910,890 downwards.
CAAAGGCGCGCCACAGTCCATCGTGGTTGGTGAAATCACACGTAATATTTTCACTAAAACATGTTTATAATTTTTTCTCGACGAAATGCGTCGAAACAATTTTATGCAAGCGTTAAAATATAATTTTGATTTTCCTATTATCACTCCTTATAATTATCCTAATTAGTCATCCTATCTTAATGTTAATTTTTCATGAGTAACATCTACACTGGACTTGCTATACTACCATTCTTCTCAGCCACGGACCTTCTCCTGAGTCTTCGTAGACCGCCACAACCCATTTTCTCATAAATATTTCGTCCTCAAACTGGCGGCTTTGACATTCGCGGTGAAATAATATCCCCGCGGATGTCGAGGAACTGCTGAAGATAAAACAGCAATGGCTCGTTCGAATATTTTAATGGCCTTTAAGGAAATCAATTGATGACGCGTTAAACTAAAATCTTTATATTATCGCAGAGTTTTGTGCAAATACCAGAGTACATATATGGTAACCTTACCGTTGTGTTTAAAAACTCGTTTAACTAAAAATACTCGAAGGATAAATTACGTATTCTGTAGGCGGTAATGGGTTAGTTTAATTTGGATCTTTATACAATACTTTTTTAAAAGTAGTATTTATGTTATGGTTGCGACATTGTAATTTTAGTTGATTCATATACGTTTCAAAGCTTGCATAAAATTAACGAAGTCGCTGCGATAATATTGTTTTGTTTAAATTAATTTTACTCTGTCCACAGAATTTAGGCATTATATTTAGACTGTGTTCAATACAATTTTCTCTCGGATTTTTTATGTAAGGAATTTGAAAATTATAGCGACTAAAATTTTATGTGTTTTAAGTTGGCGATTTGAGCAGTCAATGCTGCCACATTTGCAGGAGTTTACGGCTGCAGAAGTCGCCTAGGTTATCTAATACAAATAAAATAAACGGCGCAATATATATTGCACAAACTTTCTCATATACGTACATATATACGGTTGGTCGACTGTGTACGCTTATAAAAGAGAAACGTTTATAAATCCAAGTTAACCGTATTTTAGCGTATATTTTAATGTCACTGGACGATATATAGCAACTTTTTTGAGACATATGGCTTAGTCAGTATTATTTGTGACATCAGGTTGTACGATTGGATGGATTTAAATCAAAATCCTTATAGCCATTTTTGAGTAAAACGAATTTTGTTTCAAAATATCCAAGAATAAAGTACCCTTAATTTTTGCGCAATATTGTTCATCTCTTCAGAGTATCTATTATGAATGATATTATCCAAAAATGTGAAATATCATTCGATTTAATTTAACCGCCTAGGCTGTAGAAAGATTTTGAGTGGATCGCGGCGAAGGCGTAACGTCATAGGGCTTAGGTAAGGTAGCTTAGCGTACATTGTAATGTCATTGGACGCCATATAGTAATTTTTAGAGATATATAGCTTACATAGTATTATTTGTGACATCCGACTCTACAATTGGATTGATTTTAATCGAATTCTTTGGAGCCATTTTTGAGTAAATAAAATGTTTCTAAAAATCACCAAGAATAAACTACTCTTTATTTTGGTGCAATATCATTTTTATCATAAAAAAATTCTGCAGATGGTATATTGCATAAATACAAAATATCATTCGATTTTATGTACGTGTTTGGGCCCTAGAACCGCGAACAGACAGACAGACAGAGGGCGTGCAGAAAACCACTTTTATGTATACCTAAAACGTGTATTTTCGTCAAAATCTCGAAGTCGAATTTTTTCACGATTACAATACTTTCTCTATATACTACGTATATGAGAAAGTAAAAATCATAAAAATTTAAATTTATCGTAAGAAAATTCAATCGTGATTCATTGTAAAATAGAAATTGTTTTTAAAGCCACTCTGACATTGTCCTGAGAAATTCGCCATCAATCTGACGCATATTTGAATCGTTTGTGTGTATTTCTGGCTAATCAACCTCTTGGGTTATTATAGCCATATGTATATTTGAATTGTGTTACACAACAATTCCTTATCGCACACTTTATTAACTGAATATGGTTTCATTTCATTTATATTCCGCCATAATCTAATGTTTAAAAAAAACTTTTTTCGTTGTTTTCTCTCAACGTAAGTTTCTCTGCCTGTGATTTTTTCCGCTGCTCTCGGCGAGCGCCTGATTTTTTTGCTCAGATATGTGGCGCCACGCTGTTACACCTGATTATAACGGAGGCATATGCGTTTGCGCCAAAGTTTTCCTTCCACTTTTTTCTCCTCTCCCTTACGCTCCTTCGTTCTTCTCATTTCCATCTCTCCCTACTTGGTCTCATTTCGTCCCGTCATCGTCGACTCCGTCTCTTTTCCTTCGCAGTCCAGTGGTAATGAACATCTCCGAGCCTCGCTTGTTTTAACGGACTACATTACTCGATTTTCTTTTTTTTCCTGCGAGAAGAGCGTATGAAAAGTGCCACGCCATTTTTACGTTGCCTACTCGATTTTATTTTCCATTGCGTCCTTGAAGTCAATTGTAGTCTAATATCGCGTGTTTTGTCTTTCGGAACTGCCTCTAGATGTTTGAAGTCGTTTGTTTATTGTCGCCTGTCTTAGATTGATGCTTAATTGTTATGGTGCCATTTTGATGTTATTTTTCTGGACATGTGGGTTTGATAAACTCCCTTCTTGCATTCAGATTTCAGTAAATAACAAGAGTGATTGATACAAGTTATCAAATTAAAAGAAACAATATCCTACCCATTAATTTATTTCTCATTGGTTTTATTCTTGCGTGTGATAAACATCGGTGCAGCATCAGTCGTTGTATAGGGTTCCTCATAAAATGGTGTCAAAACTAAACTACCCAGGTAATGAAAATGTCAGTAATTATATTGTAATCCTCTGTTGAAGAGGAATCGGTGCATCGCAGTAAAATATTATATATATATAATATTTTTATTCGTCCAAGCGATTTGTTTGTACAAATATAGGATAAGTTAAAAGAGAAAAACATGTACACAATACACCCATAAATATTTACAATAAGTGAAATGACTGATCTAGATAAGAGTCAGTTGCACATAAATTCTTCAATGGAATAGAAACACCCTTTTAGAAGATACTCTCTAATTAGGAGGTTTTATTTACCTGGTTTCAACGCCGAAGATTACTTTTTAGAGTTCGGAAAATTTGACGGTTATTTTTCGGGCTATGCAGCAGGTGCTGGTTGGGAGAGGGTAGGGGGAGAGTTGGAGGGGATGGGGATTTACACGTAGCCTATGGAACTTGCGGGGGGGATAAAAGTCGTGTTGCAGACCCGCGATGACGCATGGCTGGGAGTGATCTTGTAGAATTACCTACATTAATTATATATGTCGGCCAGTTTTATAGCGATTGGGATAAAGAACCAGCTGTCTTTTCTGACGATAGTTTTTATTTATTATCTATCAAATTCTATCATAATAAAAGCCAGTTGTGTGTATATAATGCTCCGTGATTGGATCATTTTCAATCACGCCGTCTCAATTGATTTTGATTAGATACAGATAAACTAATCGGTGAATATTATGAAATTATTAAGATGTTTCTCGGAATTTTCTAAATTTAGCAATTTAATATGTAAAATATGCAATGCTCTTCCATTTCTCTTTGCGTTAGTTATGCTGAAAATTTCCATTAATCGTTATTAATCTATTTTGACGCTGTTTTGAAGGTGAAACAATACCTTGGTTATGATAAATAATACGATGTTAAGAAAAGTAAATAAATATTTATTTATCTTACTGTGTTAATGAAGTCAGACATTAAAATTGATGAATTTGAAGGTCTTCTTGAAGGACATTTTCGACGAAAGCTAGGTTTTTAATCTTTATGTAAAAACAGAAAAATAAAATTTATATAAATTAATTTTAATGAAAACAAGTTTTATATGACCCGAAAAGTAAGGAATAAACTTAAATTCAAATAACTTTATGCTTCAGAAATTAAAATAGTTTTAGGTATATAAAAGTTGTTGAATAATGTTTAAGAAATAAATCTTCATTAATATTTCTTTGCCACGCAGTTTTTATATACCCAAATCCAAAACTATTTTTACTTTCTGGAAAATTCAGTTAAGTGAATTTTATATTTATTGTTTACTTTTTAGTAGTAGTTTCTACTACTAGGTACTACTACTATCACGAAATAACCGATTGAAAAGTAAGAACTCAAGTTTTGATGAGTTTCCAATGTCAATGAAACGAGAACATACGAATATTTGGAAATTAATGGCATAATATGATCTAAAGATCCTATGCAGATAGGCATAAGCTGTAGTTTTGGGATATGATTTTGAAAGAATAAATTTCGCTATGATCGGGAATCAAACCCGCGTCTTCCACTTGTCGGGCGGATATTCTACCATTGAACTACCATAGCAGATAATTCTTCCTGTTTCTGAACGCGGATGTTTTTCTTAGTTGGGTCCGGTCTAGCCATGCTTAGAATCAACCAGCCCCAACGGACGTCCTCAAAGAGAATGTCGAAGGAAACCCCTCCGCCCTCAAACGGTGAGATTGCCAAAGCCAAATTGATGGGATAATATGATCTAAAGATCCATGCAGATAAGCATAAGCTGTAGTTTTGGGAAATGATTTTGAAACGAAAAAATTCTGCTATGACCGAGCATAGTAAAATAGACATCGCTTCGCGTTTGAAGCATAGATGGGAACGCGACGTACCAGCCGAAAAGCTGATGATTGATAACTTGCTGTATGACCGGGAATCGAACCCGGATCTTCCACTTGCCGGGCGGATATTCTACCACATTCTATCACTGAATTAAAAACACCCGCGTTCAGAAACAGGAAAAATTATCTGCTATGGTAGTTCAATGGTAAAATATCCGCCCGGCAATTGGAAGACCCGGTTCGATTCCCGTTTCAAAATCATTTCCCAATACGAATATTTGATTAGTTTTTGTGATTACATAAATTTCATCGAGAGACAAACTAAAAGATAGACTATATGACATGTTTTTTGAAATTTCATTATTTTACCTATATAAATTCTAAGTTCTGTAAATCTTTGCTGCACAGCACCATTACACAATATCACGAAATAACTTATTATCAGGTTGAATAGCAAGTACTAATGTTTTAATAAATTCACAATCTATGAAAAGTTTTCTGTGCTGGCCAATGCTGTAACATGCTTTGAATGCGGCTAATAGTAGCTCATCCTCACGAAAAGGAAAATTTTTATTGACTTTTGTTGACGAATCAATTCCTTCCGAGGTGTGTTCACAAGTTCTCTGCACGAATACTGTATTTATTCTTTAGTTCTGCGTGCTTATACACATATATTTTACTTAACGAAGTTCTGTTTTGCATATCGCCCAAATTATTACATTCTCTGACAAATATGGCAATTTTTCTTACCAATCTGTATTGAACTAACTTTATTCTCCGTTCATAAATCACAGCTACGTTTTGCAGGTGGTAAAAATTTAAATCTGCCCTCATGCTCTGAATCGCATCACCAGGCTCTTTCTTCTATTTTTTCTCAAAATAATTAATAGGAAGGCATCTTTATTAATTCTTAATTGTTACTTAAATCACTCTGCGCGTTTATTCTAATCACTTCTAAAGAGGTAGAGTTAATACACTTGGTTGATGAGAAATGGCGGCTGGGTCGAGGACTTCTCGTTTGAACGGGAAGTTATTTGTGGCCGCACTGAAATTTCCTGGTATCCGCATGCGGCCACGGTGGCCCCACTTGAGTCTAGTGTCGATGTCGGCCTAATAATGGCGCATGCCTATCTATCTAATAATACAGCATATAATAAAGGAAACAAATTTATATCTACCTACAAATACAGAGAGACAACAAAGAAAACAAATTTAATTGAACGAGTGTCGACTTAATTCTTTTTATAGGAAACTGAATAATATTTATGAGAGTAATAATTTATCATTAATTATAACCTTAAACTGATCCGAGCACAGGTCACGATTTGTTTCCATAATGGTTTATCAAGAGCAGACCGGTGGCCGCGAATACACATATTAATAAATATCTACAGCTCTTACATATTGATGCAAATAAAATATTCCGCACATCTGAGATCCGGGTAAATACGGTGGATTATATGTCTGGGTTTCCCCGCGCATCGACGCGTTCTCTGCTCTTCCAATTCCCGTCGAAGATTTCGAAGAAGCTTCGAATGTTTTTTTCGGAACTATCTTTAAAAAGTCTCCTGAGCCAGACTAAGTACGTCCTTCTTTTCCGCCCCCCCCTATCCTATCCGACTTCCCCCTTCTTTGCTACTCCCCCTTTATCCCTCCCGCTGTGACCGCGAGATCCGCCTTTGTCCTTAAGCTCCCTTTAAGCCCGAATCCACTTTGAGAGAGAGGAGAGAAAGAGATAGAGAGAACGTAGGGAGAGCGAGAGAGAGAGAAAGGTTTGGAGCTGGGACCAAGGCCCTTGCCATAACTCCCTAATTTAAAAACTTCTCCGAACTCTTCTCAGCCGGAACAAATTTTCTACGCGAGGCACGTAGCCAGCGTGATGCGAAGCCCATAAAGAGATTAAAATTAAAACAAAAAAAAACAAAATACACTCAATTTATAAATTAATGCATTAAAATGTGTGTCAGCTCGTCGCCGCTTGCAATTTTTTATGGTGTCGGCGTGTTAACCAAATGACTCGTTTTATTTTTTTAAAAAGAATAAATATCCCGACGTGCATCTCTTTCATGCGTTAGCTTTTTTTTCCTTCCTGCGCTAGCGTGTCGCCTTTCTACGAGGGAGTTGTTTCCTTCTTATTTTTTCGCTCTTTGGTTTCAGTTGGCGGAGGAAGGATTTCAGTGGATTCTTACCTGTGCGTCCTTTGCCATAAGCGGCGCAGTTATCTTTTTTAAAAATTCTAGATCCGACGTATTCCCTAGGAATTGCTGATGATAGGTGTTTTGAGGAGATAAAAAAGTTACGCGATACAAAATCGCTTTAACGCTTTGCTACTCGACATAAGGGCCCGCGATGCTTTCCGTTGCAAATAGCGCTCGATGAGTTTTATCTTATGTTAAACTTAATATGTTAATAGTAAAAGACGTTGCGCGTCGTTAGGGCGACTGCATTAGTATAATTTTTGCCGATAAAAATAAATCGGCAAATGATTGAAAACATTCACTTTTTTGGGGCATCATTGAGTACGACAGGGTTACACGTAACGTACTTTTGGCAGAAGCCTCCTAAAAAAAACGGAATGCATAGTTAAATTCTAATTTCCATATTTTATCTCATAACGCCACGGATTTTTTGAGCATTTTTTATATTCACGAAAATAAATTGGTAAATAAATAAATGGCGTGAATTGTAGCGATTATGTTCGTTGTCGGCAGTTTCTTTTTAGAAAGCTAACATTTTCACCGCCGAAGGAGGAAAAGCGTCGCGTGGCTGTGTTTGTCCGACGCAATATCTTATCGATTAAACGCGAAAGAGTGGATGCAAAGCAAACAAACGACCCGGAGCAATAAATCTCTCTCGCTCTCTTTGTGGATGGCCTTTTCGCCGCCTCTTTCGGTCCAAAGGTAAGTTTCAAGCGGGAGGATGGTTTTGAATAAAAAAGTGATGGCGAGAGGGCGAGGAGGGGGTGGAGAGCAGAGAGTAGGACTCTCCCGACAGGAAATCCGTATAACACAATTTTATCGCGATATCCGAGCATAAGATTCTCGTCGACCGTGCGATGGACCCAAACAAGCGGGTCTCCGGGGTAACGGCGGCCCTTGCCGTCCTTTTTCCTCCCCATTCTCTCTCCAGTTGCCCAGGTGACGCAATTTGTTCGACACGAGGTGGGGGACTCTACCGAGCGCGCGCGCACACACATGCTCTCTCAAACACACTCCCGCTATTCCCTAGTGTCGAATCATTTACGTATTCATTGCTTTTCGCCAAGGGGTCAGCGTCGCTTTAAACACCTCCGGTGCCAAAAAAATGGCTTTTCCAGGTGAAGCGACGCCGTATCCGCGGTGACCTCTTCCTCCACCGTCCCTCTTCCACCGTTCGTTTTCACTGGCCACCTCCAACACCAGGTCCTCTCAATCTCCCTCACTCACACTCTCGTGCCCACCTTCAGCCTCTCTCTCTCTCTCGGTCGAGCAACTACGATTCAGAAAAAGGCCTCATTTCTCTCTCTCACACACACACGCACACTTACTCGCCATCACCTCCCCCCCCCTCTCTCGTCTGGATGAATTATGCATGAAGGGAAGATACGGGGCGGGAGTGCCATCTCTCGACCACCGCAGATATCATCTCTCCCTCCCTCCGACCAGTCCCCCACCCTCTCACCATTTCCCCTCGCACGGCCTCGAAGGCACTAAAAATCCTTATTCTCTAGGGAGGAATGCTTTGGAACGACCCGGGAGGGGTTGTGCGTGAGGCGAGGCGGGAAAGTGTGTTGGAGGGGGCGGGGTGGGTTTGGGACCCTCCAGAGAGGCCCGAGGCGGTCAGGGCGAGGTCCTATTCTTTTCCATCTTCCAGCGAAGTGGCAGGGGTTTTAACGCCGCCTCAGGAGACGGTTTATAATTTTTTTGCCCGCATTAGCTCGTCTTCCTTAGTTATAAAGCGATCTTTCTTAATGAAACGGTAGGATTATTCCAAGCGGTGGAAATTAATAAGCATGTCTTTATACACGTCTTTCCTCGACGTCTACGTTAAGTTGGTTACTGGAAAAAGAACAAAGACGTATATACGTGTTAAGTAAGGGTTAGGTTTCCTGCTAAATATTAAGATCCGAAATGTCATACGTCAAAGTATTTTTCTCTCAAATTCGTTTTTTATTTATTATTATAGATTTATATTTTGTGCTTGCAGGTTGTAATAATCCTGTGAGTTTAGTCTGTTTTGTCAACTGCCGAGTTTCTATGCATGGTTGCTCGTAACAAGCGATAAAAAGGCTTCCGCCTGTGTCAAATGCTTCCTGAGCTATTTAATTCGGGAATGATAATGTCATTCTTTTCCATATCCATCGTCTTCTATTATTTCTGCTAATCCTTCAGTTTGGCAGACTCCCACTTTAATAGACGGAGGCTGTCTGAGTTACAGCCAAAAATCATCCCACAGCTTTTATTCTGCGGCACTTATCGCGGTATTTTCCATTTCGTCTCATGCTTATTTTATCGTTTTGGAGATACGCTAAAATCATATAACGATTGATTTTTAGGTTCTAAAGCTGCACGATGCAGCAAAGGGGTTGGATGTCTCATGCAATATACGTATGTAAAAGCTAAAATGGCATCCATGCATGGTTTGAATTTCCTAAGTTTTGTTCGGAAATATTGTTTTATATTGGTTGCGGATGATACTGGTGTGAAAGACGCCCTAATGAATTACCAAGGCTGAGAGTAGTGCGAATACTATTTATTCACTTATTTGAAGAAACAATCGGGAAGTCGATCCCCAGTTGTTTTTGCTTCCAAACCTTCTTATTTGATTCGGAGTGAACTAATGAGGACGTGGAGACTCGGCCCTTTTAACGGTCGGAGATTTTTCGAGCGATAAATCTACCTTAGATTTATCGCAAAGCGGCCGATTTAATCTGTCCTTTGCTGTCTCGAAACCAAGGGCATTCTTTTCTATAGTAGAGGTGCGCATTCTGTTATTGGTGCTTTTATGTAGCGATACGGTTTTGCCGCAGTAAAAACTCTTTAAGTTCCTTTAAGCGATAACTTTCTAACGGTTCGTAATCGAATAATGAATTACTTCCATTGCCAATTATTCAGTTTACTCTGCAATGTTTCACCGAAGTACTTGTCATTTAAATAATATAATCTCGTTTTTTGGGAACATGCTCTGTTCGTTTCTTGCTCATCTATTTTTGTATGCACTAGATTGCTATTTATTTTAGAAACCGCGCAGTAAATATATCCATTAAGCGTCCAATTAGGTCCAAAATATCATCCGGCGTCGTTATATTCTTAGATATTTTCGTACGCATAAGGGCTCCGTTGCCTTAATTTGCATACCCTTTTTTCGAGGTTTTCCTCGCAGTGATCCGAACTTTTAATCTCTGTCTTCTTTCTCCCTGTGACTCAACTTCTCTTCGTTCATTCTATCTATATAGGTAATATCTGAAATATCTACGATGATCAAAATTCAGTTTTTAAAAATACAAAAAAGTATTTCTGGCTCTGATTTCTTGGTCTCCCTCCATTGCTGTTTTATAAAGTTCTTATAAAGATACTGTGTCATTTTCTCGAATCTGAAGTTTTTCGTCAATCTGGATGAGCTGTTTATATTTGGTCCTGGAAAAACCAGGTTGTTAATTTTTTGGAGGTATTTAGAAGGTGTAGCACCGGTGAGTGCTATTTTATGATGCGCATTAAGAGGACATTCTAAATTGAAGTCCTTGGTATTATAGGGTGGAAAAGCAGCAGATAATTTATGTTAATTTTAGAACATTGAAAAAAATCGGTGCACTATGCATTGCACAAACTTTCTCATATATTTCGTATGCGTTTGATCTCACTACACTCTGCCGTGACTGCTACAAAAAAAAAAACAAAACCGCGGAAAATATTTTCTGCGCGTAAACGTAGGGACGTTCCTGGGAGATATGGTGCCTATGGAGGAATTTTAGGAAACACATTAGAGAATATTATTTTTTATGCGTTTTTATAGAATATATTAGCATTTTATTGAATATAACATTTACATTTGAGTATTAAATGAATACTTATCTATCGGAAAATAAACTTTCGGCATGCTTTGAGTGAACGTTTGGCGCCTATAGCAAATGCCATCTTCGCCATACCCTTGTTACGCCACTGCCTAAATGGTATGTATTTATATACTAGCGACGACCCGTAAAAAATGACGGGATGATAATAGAAATCTAAAAATAGGAATTCGAGTGTTTGAAAAATTTCTCCTGAAAAACAAAGAGAATGAAAAAACTTCTTTTTTAATTTCTCAAACTAAAACTTCTTTAATTGTTTTGTATTGTTTATTTTTGGTAAAACCTGTTCGAAGATTTAATGATTAGCGTAATAGCTGTTTTAAAACGACGTTTTTGTGAATGTGCGATCCTCGCCTGGAATTAATTTTCCATGATATGGTTGGTGTGTTGTGAACATGGGACTCTTCAATTTTCATGATTTCTGCATCGTGCCAATTTGATGCATATATATAAGAAATCATACAATAATTAGGATCTCGAGTTCAACAATCTGTTCTGTCGTCATGGGAACCTTTCACAAAAACGCCATATTTTCATGAAGTTTTAAATTTTTATGCAAAGTTTTAGCGATTTCGAACCAAAAGCAAAAATTGATGATAAGAATAAGAATGTTTGTTTATTTTCCTTTCAATGGGTTTTATCCGAATATCGTAGATCGTACTTCTAATTTAATTTTGCAAAAGAAAAAAGCCTGCAGGTCGAAAAATTGATTTCTATGGGTTATGTTACGGGGAATGTATCACCAGCCATGGACTCTGGACGTTTTCCGTAAAATTTTCTTCGTCAGAGCATTTTTACTTATGAGCAGAGCATTTTCGCCAAATTTCATTGTTATATGTACATATTTGATCAAGTTACATATTCGTCTTTTAATGTATTTTTAACACCAGTTACGCACGAACGGACGAACGAATGAACCTGGAATTTCATTATATTTGGATTGACTAGAAGATTTACCCGGCTTCGCACCGGTTGCTGTTTAAATGTAATATAAAACATATTTCATTACTAAAATTTATATACTTTACTTATAACTTTTCATATTGATTTTTGAAATCCAAATTTTCTAGTAATTTACTACTTATTAATATTTCGGTTAACTATATATGAACTAATTAATAAATTTATTAATTGCACTTAAAATCATACAAAATAAAATACGTAAATACCAGCAATGTGTTGAAAAAAACACGTTAAATTCAAATTTAAATTAAATAATATATACTATATTAATACACCACGTTTAAGCACGATTCACTAAATAAGAATATTTGTTAAGTAACTAAATAAATAAACCGAAACAACATTAAGTCCTTGGACTTGAACATCTCATTGTCATCAAGGAATTTATCGTTAAAAATTAAAATTTAGTCCAAATTAATGGGAATAAGCGTGAAATGTGAGCGATTTCGAGTCAAAGACGAAAAAAGACGATAAGAATAAGAAACTATGATCATTCTTGTTAAATACTGTGCGGGTACGAGGTTCTTACGTCAATTTATCGAATTTATATAAGCAAAAGAATGAAAGCCTGTACTTGTAAAAGTCAATTTTTACGTGTTATCTTACGGGGAATAAAAAAAATGCGAGTAACTTTTTTATGGGAAATCTGTCGGGAATTTAAACTACCATACGGCCTTTTCCTTGATGTCCCCAATAATCTTGCCAAGTTTCGTTACGATACCTTTGAAGATGTGGATTTGTATAGCATAACATATCGTATATCCAAACATTTGACATTATAGTATAGATATGGGAAAATCAAACTTGATAAATACTTCTGCAATACATAAACATAAAGTATTATGCGGATTGGCGAAAGCAAATAGGCGGTGAAGCATTATTGCTGGACGAAAATCTTTTAGAGCTGAGGAAGGCTGGACGTAAAACTCGATATCTAGTATTGTCGCTGGACGCTATAGTCATTTTTTGAGAAATATGACTTACGCAATGTCGCAGTATTATTTATGACTCCAAGCTTTATAAGTGAATGGATTTAAATTTAATTCGTTTGAGTCATTTTTGAATAAATCGACATTTTGTAAAAACTAACAAGAATAAACTACCATTCATTGTTGCGCTATATCGTTTATTCTTTCATAGATTCTGTTCTCGTTAATGTTATGCCCAAATACGAAATATGTATCATTTGATATCGTTGAACAACGCTCTGGGGCCGCGCACAGACAGACGGCATGGCGAAAACCCCTTTTTTGGACTGACTGACAACTAAAAATTTTATTTTCGTCAAAATGACTGAGTCGAGTTTTTTCACGATTACAATTCATTCTCTGTATCAGCGTTTCCCAGTGCTTGAAAAATGTCATGCTGGCTTATCAGTCAGGCAAATATCTCACTCGTCAGCTAAAAATCACCAGCACCCTAGAGACCTCAAGGCTGGCGAGAAAAAACAGTGCCAAATATGAAATGTTAATTATTTACACTTGCGTTGACATATCTTTATTTTCATTTTTGCCAGATATAACTATATTAATACGTATATGTTAATATTCAACCAAGTACATTACACAAAATATATTTGTATGTACATCAGTCTACATGACAATTAATATAAAAAACTCATACATATTATCAGTAGTGACACAGCACCATGAGCAAGCAATGGTTCGATGAAACTTACTATTCATATCTTCTTAGGTGTCAACATACCACATTCAGATGGCATTTATGACCTTGAACATGTCTTACAGTTTTTGCACTAAAATACCACTTGTCTATGGCCTTATCAGGTTTAAAGGTATGCAGAGCGTAGGGAAATCCCCTGGATGTCCTCGTAGAACTGGCCATAGTTAGCTACTTCCTAGCGGCCGCAACATTTACTAAATTAAGTAGCTTGGCAATTTTTCCAAACATTTTAATTCAACAATAGGTATAACGTATAAAATAATTGCCGATTGAACTGAAACTGCTCTATTGAATTTTTTACTCTTCAACTAAAAATTTTCAGTCTTCACGGACGTGCAGACGAGCGCATTTTTCAAGCCCTGACGTTTCCCAACCGGCGGTTCGCGAGAAAAATTTGGCAATGGCGTCGTTTTCACTTTCTTTGTTCTACAGATTTTACCAATATTTTAATATCTTTCAAATTAGTGGCATAGTTTTATTTTCAATTTTTTCTTATGCTTCAAGAATTATATTTGAATTTTACAGGGTACTAACTAAAAACTGATGACAATATTAGAGATTCTGATTTTATTATATACGTTTACATACTATGTGCTATATAAAATTTTCATTTTTCTTGATTTAAACGCGTTCAGAAAGATTTGTTTTTACAAAATTTACTCTCCATTATAAAGGGTTCGCCGCTAAAACTGTTACAACTCAAAGGGTTCGCGAAGATAAAAGGTTAATCCAAGGGATTCAGGTGAGAAATAGGTTAGCTCAAGGGGTTCGCGAAGTGAAAAATGGTCGAGCCGCTGCTCTATATAGTACTTCGGATATGAAAATGCAAAACTCACTCCAGATATGTTTGCTTTGATTTGGAGCGGTGTTTGATGCCTTACCACGTACATTTTTTGCATTGTCTGTATGTGTTTGTATGATAATGGTCCACAGACATCTGCTTATGTTTTACAGTGTAACATAAACATATAAATTCTTGGGGTTGTGTAATTGTGTCGCTTTGCGGTGACCAATGAAAAAATGAGGCCTTAAGTGATAAAAATAAATTTTATAACTTATTTTTGTATACACAATACCATTACATGCATTAACTTAATTTTATTTAGGTCACATTATTTACATTGAACTTTGGTGAAGCTAGAAGTCATTCTATGTCTGCCAAAGCACTATGTTTACAGACGCCATCCCACATGACTTGATTGCTGTCGAGTTCCGAGATCTCTATCCCGTCAAGAGGTCTCACTCGAGAAAGCGTGAAATAGACTTGACCAGATTGAATTTAATGTTAAACCTACATTTTAAATGGAGCATCTCAATTCCGTATTTATATATTCATACTTAGCTCAGTTAAAGAGTAACAACTAACAATAAGATGCAACTCAGTATGGTTACACCTTTTTTTACTGGTTTTGCATTTCAATGTTTTGAGAGACGCTCAGCAGTATTGCCATCTGGTGGTACCTTCCTGACAGTTTGAATGGTGCTTATCTTCATGATCTAATTGTTTATCGAATACCGTTCGATTTTTCACAATTATTAATTGTGTCTGTGTTGATTTAATAATTAGTTGCCAGTAAACGTTTTCAAAATTGCAAATTTTTCGTCGGCTGAGGTCTTCAAATTTAGTTATATTTATTCTTTACTTAAGAGATTTTTCGTCTTGCTTAATAAATGACAATCGAAATTTATGATTTTCCTTTTCGAATGCGTTTTATTGACATATTAAGCAATGATTGCGTCCGTAGTAATCGTTTTTCGTCTATTCCTTTGTATGCTTATCGTATCACCTTTTAAAATAGCTATTTTCTAGAATTTTTTAATGTAGTGTTCTTGGTCAGGAACGGAACCCTTTATTTCAACATTGTCTTTTGAAAATTGTGATCCGCTTTTCGTCTGGGTTTCCAAGAACGTAACCTAATGTATAAGCGGGGACTGCCTGTATATGCTGCAACAATTCCCATGTTATTCAAATGGAGGAATTATACGGTCCTGGAATCGTACTCGGGGCGTTATATTACACGGTGTCCGTCTATTTAAAACTGAAAAAATGGTTTAAATGGATTCAACATTATTCGAGTTATTCAGCATTATTTGAGATTTGAATACAAGGGTATAAGGCAAGCTACACACGAGCGACTTTCTGTCGGTGCGATGAAATGTCGGACGGTCTCGACGATAAAGCAACGTTCAACGCCTTGAGAACACACTAGACCAGCGATTCCCAAACTATGGTACGCGTACCACCAGTGGTACGCGGAGATTCTGCCAGTGGTACGCGAGAACATCCCCGGCCTGGAGCGGAAACCTCTGCGGCGCCTCCCTCAAACGTTTGGAAAAGGCGGAGCGTAGTTGTCTTCGCTCCATCCTCATGCTCGGCTGGAACACTAAGAACGAGGTGCTCTACATGCTAACGGGAATTACACCGCTCGGCGAGAAGATGCGCGAATCAGCGCGACATTACTACGAGCAACTGTCCGGCAAAGCCCCCGAGACCACCCGGGAGCTTGCTGACGCCATCGTCCGCCCCTGGGATTTCTACAAACGTCCCCGTGCCTCTACTGGCCTCGAGAAGGATCAGCCTCCCTTGAAGAGAAGGAGGCGTTAACCAAGCCTAAGGTTGCCTCAGTCTGCGGATGAATTACCACGGCTGACAGCCCCCGTCCCCCACAGACGATCCTTTAGTGATGCAAATGTGGATGCAGGACTACTTGAAAGGCCGTAGTTTATACATACAAACGGTACGCGAGTTTAGTGACAGCATTTACCCATGGAACTGCACAACGAGTGACCACAGAGAGGGACGGACTATTGCCCGCACCGTCCGGACGCGTCCGCTGCGCCGCTCATTACTCACAGTCAACTGCTGACGTATCGTTACTCGTCCATTTGCGTTTTCACGTTGCTATTTTAAACAAAATTATTCTGAACTGAATTAGGCGAGAAACTCGTTTGTTTCAATTAATTCCATTCCTGAAAATATGAGCGTGAGGGAAAAAGACCAGCTGAATATCCCACTCTTTCTGACATAGCGTTGAAAATTCTAATCCCGTTCTGCACGACTTTCCTATGTGAAACGGGGGTTTCTACTATGTCGGTAATTAAAAACAAAAATCGAACAAGAATGAACCTGGAACCGGACCTTCGCTGGAAGTTAACCAAATATTAAAATGCTATCTACATATATCCAAGCTCATCCATCACATTGACTGATTTTCCTAGTATTTTAAGTATGACAAATGCGAGAAAATAATT
Organism: Tanypteryx hageni; assembly: GCA_028673005.1. Taxonomy (NCBI): domain Eukaryota; kingdom Metazoa; phylum Arthropoda; class Insecta; order Odonata; family Petaluridae; genus Tanypteryx; species Tanypteryx hageni. The sequence goes on along the minus strand of CM054115.1, from coordinate 168,894,300 downwards.
AATTTTTCAGTACTATCTGCCTACCTTATATTATTTTGAAAATGCCTCTTTCGTTAGTAAAGAAATTTTTTTAAGTTTATACTTACTATGTGGTACGAAGAAATTTTGCCACGTTTTCGGTGGTGCGCGAAAAGAAAAGTTTGGGAACCGCTGCACTAGACGATGTTTTGCCGCCTGATCCTATACCCCTCCGCAAAGCCCTCATTCTTCACTTCAGTTTGCTGCGAACTACGGAAGAAGATGGACGCACGTAGGCGTTAGTCTACCTTGCAAGGAAATGTATCAAACAAAAAGAAGAGAAGATATTGAGTGCAACCAATATAATCCTTTTTTGTCTTTGTAATCTTCTCTCGCGATGTCCCATATCACTGGCCTTTTTTCAACCTCTGTGATCAGAAGTTCGATATCAACACTGTCCGAAGTGTCCATTATGAGCTCTAGAAGCAGACTGAAATCAAAACACAGGAGCTGCGTTCAAATGTCGTCCGTCTGTGCCTGTCTATACCTGCTTTTGTTCGGTTGGCCCGTCGACCGGTGATTTAACGCAACGGTACCGTTGAGTCGCAGAGATACCGACGTTAATCCAGCGTTGCCGCAACGTTAAAAAAACGCCAACGTCCGTGTGTGCTCTCCCATTTGAAACTTTAGTCCGCCATAACGTCGGAAAACCGTCGGAAAAACGGTTAAGTAACGCAGCGACAGAAAATCGTCCGTGTGTACGTGGCCTAAATGTACAAATTACCAAATAAGACTGAATATAAAAGTTATTAAAAACTGAAAATCCACGAAAAAGCTCTATGGTATGATAAAACTCCTTTCTCTAAAATTGGAATAGTTAGAAAAGTTTGGATGCTAATAAAATTGCGATTGAGAAGATGCGGGAGAAAAAATTGAGATATGAGGAAGGGATGAGATTAAGTAACGAGGATGAGGTAAAAGTAGTTGTGGAAAGATGAGAAAGGAGAAAGATTAAAGGAGGAAGTAAAGACGGGGAAGGAACAATCATGGATGGAAGGAAGAGGGGGGGAGGAATTGGGAATCTAGTCACGTGATGGGAACGCTTTTCTTCAAAACGATTCTCGCCGCGGCGGAAAAGCGCATCTCGAGCGAAAAAAAAACGAAGCGTAAATATTGCTCCAAAGGTTTCGTTTGGAGATCTCACGGTACTAATCTCTTTTTTGCTACTCAACTCCATTTAATCAGTGGTTAAAGACGACGTATTTGTGCTGAAATTCTTAAACGTTTGTTCAAACTGTTTTTATTTATTTATTTATTTTATTTATTTTATTTATTTTCTACTTTTATGAAGAACAATTTATAATTGACAATTAAGTATGTTGAACAAATTTTTGAAAGTTATCGTAGTCGATTGTGCATTCGATGAACTCAATATTAGGAAAAATTGTCTTCCTCAAATATTTAGATGTAATATGAATCCTAAAAACATATTTCGTAAGCTTACTTAATAAACTGTCTTAGAGACAAATGTAAATTAACATGACGCCTATAGTGCGGTTTCAAAATCATTTTGGTTTATAACAAAGGGTTTTATTGCCGAAAAACGCAAGTGAACGCCATAAATACTTTCTTGGAAGAATAATGGCATTTTCCTTTAACAAAACATTTTCTTTATAATAGTCCTATGACGTTGGTTTAGTTTTTTTATCTTTTTATCAATTACCTCTAATTTATGGAATTTCTGAATGTGATTGTAATTCTTTTATGAAGACCAAAAGTTATTACCCAAATACCAAATAATTTTTGTAATATTGTTCCTTTTTCTAGTGGTAGAAATCATGTTTATAAAAATTTCGACAGATTAATCCCAAAATATGTTCAACTAGGAATATAGTTGTATGCTTAAGTTATTGCCAAAAGTGAAAAGATATTCATTAAAAATGTTTATTTCCATTGTTAATTTAATTTATAAACCAGGGGACGCATATAAACATGGTTGTTCTTTAACAATAAATATAAACAAAATTTTGATATTAATTCATTTTTTCATCTCTTATTTGTTCCAGGTATGGCACTTTTCTCGCTTGCTCATATTTGCTGCGTTGGCCGCTGAATCGCCACCCAGTCTTTTGTGCGGAGCCTAATGAATCGAGAGGGAAGTTTCATGTAGATACTAGCTCCATTTTTCCCCAAACTCTTCTTTTCAATTAGCTCGGAAGGAATCAGCGCCCCTCTACAAAACCGGCTCCCTGGGTAACAGAAAAAAGTGAAACGACAATTAGTCACCTTAATTGCTCCTTAATTTAAAAAAAGCAATTTTAGAACATTTCCCCGAGAGAGAAAGAGTCAACAGGGCATATTGAATTTTTACGAAAATTTCCGCTATTTTGATTTTGTAACTCTCTTGGCAAAAAAGATAAAGAAAAGCGAGTAGACCAATTTTTGTCTAAAAGCACATACCCTATAAGATAGTGATTATTTTAGGAAAATTAAAAATTTCGTAAAATATCCGGAAAGTAGTTCACCAATTATGTCTCATTAAACTAACTTAAAACAGCGGAGGGTTTTAAATTTTTGTTCCTTAATGATGGAGAAGTTTTGCTGAGCATAGTAATTATCGATTCAAAAGAAGTTTATGCACTCTATTAGCGCAAGTGATATGTTTATAGTAAATAAAAGTAAAATAATTAATCTAATTGCCTATTTAGGAAAAAGTCGAATATTTTAACTTACTCAATATTTTCAGGTTATTTTTTCAAATAAACGGTATTTCTAAAATTGAAGTTACCCTGCAGCAATGGCAATACTCAGGAAAATATGTTATTCCAAATGCGCAAAAGGCTATTAAAACAAAATAGATTCGCGAAAGAATAAGTAAGAAGAAACAGTTTAGAGAAACTTAGTTGAGAAATATCTATAAATGGGAAACTATTGTTTGCGAAGTTATCTTCAGGTTGATGCATTTTTTCCTTTGCTTTATTTTGTTTTGTACTTACATTTTTATTCTAGCGCTTGGGTTCACTTTCATTCGGAAAATATTACCCCTTTTTTGTGGAAACAGTTTAGGCGAAAACAATTACGTCTAAGTACGGTATTCCGAAGTAATTTCTACTTATGTATCCAACTGGCCGCTTCTTGAGTATGCTATATCACTCTCAGATAGCAAAAATTTTTATGCAGACTTAAATCTTGATGCTAGGGCCTCTGCCGTCCGTGGCAAGTAAAAAATATGAATACCTATCATGGCCGATAAAAGTAAATAGACGAATAGAAGTTACGGGTGCGTAATATTTATATTTTCGAAGAGATATAAAAATGAGACGTGAAACATCTGACGTAGAAAATTAATACGGCTTATGAGCTTGACTCCCTTAGATCAGCCGATATATCCGGGCTTAAAGACGCTCTTACTGCGACGTTTCTTTGATGATAGTGTTTCTATCTTTTTCTCCGTTTCGCTTCTTTCTCGGCATATCTCTTGAACCGATTCCCTTCCGTAAAGAGCGAGATTAATGATTCGGCAAGGCTAATCAAACGTAATGGGTGCCATCCACCTTTTACTCTTCCCTTTAGCCTCTCGTAAGGGTCCCTTGAAATTCCCTCGCCCCGAGCAAATGGTTTTATCCCCGCCCCTCCCTCCTCTTTGTCTCTTCCCCTTTTTCTCCTTCATACTACCTCCCTAACCATCCCTCTCCCTCTCTCCATATTCTCTCTTTCGCTTCTTTATTTTTAATCCTCCCCATTCCCTCCCTTAGATCCCTTTCCAACTTCCTCCGCCCAATTTTTTTGTCGGGTCCGGCTATTTATTAACTACGTAAAAGACAACTTTTCAGGTTGGAGGTTTTTACGAAGCAGTTCCCGTGCGTATAAATTCGCAACCACCGGATAGATCCAATTGCTCCTCCGTCTCCTTTGAAGTCGTTTCGAAGAAAAATTAATTAGTTGTAGTTTGACTCCTTCCGCTCTTTTCCATTTAGACTACGTAGATGGATACGAAAAGATTAGCAATGAAGTATCGCCGACGTCAATTTATAGACTCAAAGAGTTCAATGAAAATGTTTATCCAGCGCATCACAGCGTTACTCTCGAGAAATATTACGATGTAATAGTTTTGAAAGGAGCAATTTCAGTGCTTGTTGAGCACTTTTTATCAACTCGTGCTTTTTAAATTCATCTTTGGTATAAAAGCTTGGCGGATGCCCATATTTTAATCTGATCACACGATAGCTCATAATGAGAGTGCGTGAGATTCTTACGTCATAGTTTGAGGTTAAAAATATTCGATGGAGTCCCCATACTTACGGTAATCGAGCTGTCATTTCAGACCGTGATCTTCGGAATCAATTGCTATCTGAATAGGATATAAAATGCGTATTTGATTACAATGTCTATCTGTTGAAGTTTTATTTAATAATTTAAAAAAATTAGGTTTATGAAACATATTTAGAATCTTAGGAGCATAAACAAACATGAGTTTTTAAATATACATATATATAATTAACATATCGATATCTAATTGAATTATGCTTCAATAGTGAATTATCAAGCTCTCTATGCCTAAAATCAAAATGATTCAATAAGTATCTTCAATGGTTATAAATAGGTTTCAATGATTAGATGCAAATTCCGGCTACGATGCAGCCATCATTAGTGACATTCATTGATAGTATATTCTGAATAGATCACCAAACATTATTTTTAGCGCTGACCATTGGTGAATACCACTCATGACGGCTACCTTTCAGCCGAAATGCGCATCTGATTTTCATTACCTTTCTATGGCTATTGTAGGCCCTATAATGTCAATTAGATTTTTGTCTGGTTCCTAGTTGACTCTGAATATTTTGTAAGGCTCTCATGTTGGTTTTACGCATACGCATGTAAAAAAATGGAACGTTATTCGATTAACCTTCGGTTAACCCTTAAGTTGCCGATTTGTTGATGCCGTTGCCGTATATGTTTGGTGGAAATTAAGTTATTTCGCCGTAGTTTTAATAATTTATATATTTCAAAGAGGTGACGTTTGCACTGCAAAAAAAATTCAAGCAAAAATTCCGCGGCTAAAATGTCTGCGGCACTGATGCAAATGAACATGTGGGATAATCTGCTTTATTTTTCTCCTTCTCAGCGCGATTTCCATTCGACCTGAGGAAAAAGGGATGAGCGCGTTAAAAAAAAAACGGAAGCAAAACGCGCGTCTTTTCTCTTCCTCGCTTTTGCCTTAACCTTCGCATCCGTCACGTGGAGTGGCAACAGGATTTGTCCCGCGTCGTTGTTTCTCGTCGACCTCTGTGCCGGATTAGTCCGATTGGACTGAAAAACACGACGTAATAAGCTCTGCGCTTCCCGTTTCCAGGAATCTATAATCCCCATTAAGTAAGGTCCGCCGGTACAGATGCCCGGAATAGGGAAATCCCCCATCCGATAATAAAAATAAAGCAACTTCACGACTCGACGAATCGAACTTCTACAGCTTTTTTTCAGCTGTCACGTCGGAAAATCCCTCTGTGCGATATCTGTTAAAGCGTTCGGAAATTCCCTTTCTCTTTGCCTCGTTTCGTCGCTCAGCGTTCTCTCTACGTTCTTCGTCTTCTAATTTTCTCTCTCTCTCTCTTTGACGTTTACCGCATCGTAAAAACTTTCTTCGTCGTCCAAAATGAAGGGTACAAATGTCCCATAAGCTTCATACTCAAATTTTTGAAAAGTTATTCTTCGTGTGGAGGCTAGGATTATCAAGTGTATTAATTTAAGCGATGAACTTTTCTCATAGTAAAACTCTTCGCTGGTCAAAGAGAATCCGTTCATAGAAAAAATGCGAAATTTTATTCGTCTAACCCAGTGCCACCCAAACTTTTTACATGGCCGGCCGCATTGGTGGTTGCGAATCCTTCGGCGGGCAGTATTGGTGGTTGCCAGTTCTTCGGCGGGCCGGATTAGAGTTTAAATTGGAAGTCATATATATACTCTGAGGTGCCATATAAATGAAAATCAATTCCAAATAAGGTTTTAATTTCAATATTTAAGTTTTACTATAAAGATTTTCATATAAATGTATGAATTTGTGTTAAATTTTTCGGATTACTTTTTCATGATAGCTTCGCGGGCCGCACCCACGCCGCGGGCCGTAGGTTGTACACCAGTGGTGTAACTGGATAATTAACACTAAGATTGAATTTAAAGTGATGAAGTTCACTATGCTTGGGGGTAGGGTAAGCCAGGTTGAATCAGGCCAGTTTTGTTTGAAACTGCCGTTTACTATTAAATATTTCTCTAACGTCTTGTGGATACTGGGACGCGTTGACCCTTGAGCAATACGTTAATATTATGACGATTGTTATATTCGCTCTCAATTCTGAGCTAGAGTTGCTTAAGTTGGCCATTTGCATCACCCTACTCAGCCTTATCAGACTGGATGAATAGGTTAAATACAGATATGTGTAATCTTTCTCGCATATGTGATTCATGCATCGGAATTAAAATTTCTGGCGCGACATATTTCACGTACTACATGCCTTGCTTTATTTTCTAATGGAATATTTCACACAAATGAATGTTGTTCATCCCCTGTGCACCCAAACAACCCTCCTTGGCATTCCAGTGATCCTGCACCCATTTACCAAACTTTGCTGAAATTGGTTCGCTGTATTTGGCATGGCAGAACCCACACCCCACCCGTACTTCCGTTACTGTCATGTTCAGAGACCTCTTCCTTCTCCAAAGATGAAGATAACGAGAATGAATGCATTTCTTTCCTGATCAGTGGTATTCTCTTCCGTAGCAACTTGCTCCTCACATTTGCTATATTGCCATAGAAAGTGAGAACCAGTGCTCTCTGCTTGAACTGGCTGCTTGTTTTTATTTTTACTGAGATGGCAACAAATCATGGAATGATTAGGACCTTGATGACGATGGCATTGTTTATTCTGGCGTCGTTAGGTGATTGATCGGAAAGCAATCTGGGTGCTCGATTTTTGATATAGATGATTGGCAGATGGACGGATGTTAGGTGTATAACATTTGGAGATGGATGATGCCTGGATAGATTATTGAATATAAATAACGAGTTATACGGATGAATTTTGTTGACTCTTTTCGTCCATAATATTGTGACTCTATTTGCCCAATATGTACGTATTTAGTATTCACGAACTGGCAACACTGTAAGGACAATGATGCAGGCAGAAACTTTTGTGATTTGGGCTAATCATTAAGGAAGACTCGTCCAAAATTAACTCCTAAAGTGTATTAAAATATGCCGGAGAAAATTATCATTATTTAAAAAGTCTTTTTTATCAAATTTCCTTGAATATAGCGTATTTTCTTTGTTATATCAGCTCCGAAACAACTTGATAAACCTGGTGTCCACAATTACTATTGCTTTAAGTTCTAATGATTGACACTGGGGGCTAAAATCCTGATTTGCACTTTCTAGAGCACCGTCGTGAAGGCTATTTCTAAAACTGACCCAATTCATAGACCGACCCGATTCACCCTAACGTATTCTACTGTAATCTCCAGATTTATGTAGGTACATCATATGCTCCTGAAAAGTATGTTGTAAACCGATAGTTCGTAAACCAGAAGCGGGTTTTCCATACATATAATGTTAAAATAACGTTATGCTAGCGTCCTGACGTCGTTATCACGAATGAAAGCCTAGTTGGTGATAATCATTATAAGAATTAAAATTACAATGCCATTAAAAAGTAAATTTTATTTTTTTTAGGCGCTCTAAAGAATGCAATATGTACTGATTTATGCATACATTTAAAATTTATATCTTTTCTAAAATTTCTGGATTGTAGTAGCGATACAATACTCGTTACAATAAAAGCACATTACGATAATTTTCAAATTCAGCATTTTCTATGTTAGCTCAAGAAGAAAATACAGCAGTAGTGTAACAAAGCAATTTTACAGAAAATATACATAAATACTGCTAGAGTATATTTACAGTACAAATTAATCACCTGCATTTCGGAAATAAATATTACATTCTTATCCATTTTAGTTATAAATTATGGCGTTATGTGGAGTTGCTGAAGTTGAGCAAATGTTAGTAAGATGCCACAAATCATATTTGTGGTGCAAAAATTTTGGTTCGTGAGATCGAAAGTTCGTAAATCGGATGTTCGTACATTTTACTACTAAACACTTGAATATAAATGGAAAGGGACAGAAGGATAAAATCTCTCAAGTAACTGAGATCGAACTTGGGTCTTACATTTCAAGGGCTGATGCGGATTTGAAAGGGAGGACATTTTTAGTTGTGCTTCAGCGAGGACGTTTATTGAGGTGACCCTTATTTGGTTGCCTATTTCCCCATCCGAATTTCCCTAAACGGAGTTTATAGGATCATACCTTCTCGTTTGCTTAGCCGTTTATTTATTTTAATTATATCCGGAACAATGTCCATTAAACCATTTGCCCTGCAAGTGGACGGATCGAGCTCGTTTCCCGGTCAAGCACAGAATTTTCCTTCTCTCCCACACCATGAAAAGAATTTTCATTAATATATTATGACTAAAAATTTGGAATTTCTGAGGTCGGCGTGACATGTTAAAATGTTTTGCTGTAACAATGAAACTCATTTTTAAGATTTCAGAAGAAGTGAGGCGGAAAATATATTCTTTCTGAACGTTCCAGTTAAACAACATTACATAAATCTTCGTGCATACATTCAATTCGGTGAAATTTAACGTGTAATACGTTTTGAGAGGCAAGAATTTAAAGTAATTTGCCCGAATTTAGGGGGTCGAAGATGAAAAGTATTGAGAAATGTTTAATTAATTTTGTCATCGAGTAAATTTATCAAAAATACAAATTCCGTACGGTTTAAAAAGATTATTTTTAGAATATGAAAATAAATTCTCTATAATGATAACGATTTCCTGAATTATGTTTTGAGAAAAATGTTGCAGAATTATTCATTCATCCAAAATTCCTTTTAAACGTTAAACTGTTATTCGAATTACTATATATATATATATATTATATATATATTATATATATATAATAATTAATATATATATATATATATATATATATATATATATATATATATATATATATATATATATATATATATATATACATACATACATACATACATATATATGCATGCTTCTGACTTTGATGTAATTTTTGACAGGGGATTAATTGGCTTACCTACCGCTTTTCCGTAAAGGCGTCTATATATACCTTCCCCACACTATGACGTAAACAGTGTCGGCCTCCGTTGGTTATACACGTAGAATTCCAGAAAGCCGCGGCAATGATGTTTGCCTTCGTGTTATTTTTGAAGTCCGATGGGCGCTCCCTCCGCGGAATTCTCGCCTCCTAATTTATCATCCTCGCCTGTCACGCCGCTTTCCATTTTGAGTCACCGCGCCGTCCATTCGTCACACGCTTTATGACTCCTTTCCCACGGGCGCAGACCGCGGCGGCTGCGATCCAGTCTCTTGCCTCACTTTACGACACTTAATGCGAAAAGGTATTTCTCCCTCGGGCTCCGGAATCGATTCCATTTTCGGTCTCATCCCTTCTCCCCTCCCCCCCTCTCTCTACCTTCTTTCCTGTATTTATTCCCACCCGCATGCTCCCCCGGACTTCCGTCCTCCCCCTGCCCCCTGTCCCGCGTCATACCTAGCCATCCTTTAGTGCTTTCTTGGTGATGGATCTTGTCGGTTCTGTTGAAAGAGAGGGACAGCGAGCGCGCTCGTGATTCCTCCAGAGAACCTCTTCTATCCGAGCGAGGAAAGGGTCGAGAGAATGCAAGCTTTTCAACTTGAAAAATCTGTGCATATTTCCGAGCTCTTAGATAGGATTCAAAGCAGCGGGTTTGTTCGTATTTCATGATCGATGGAGGCATGTATCGTATAACATGGCTTTTATCATTATGTTATAATGTATTTTTAACAAACCGTTGAATATTTTAAAAATTTATACACTGAAATTTGAGTTAAATCGGAGGATATTGCAGAAATATTAGTTTTGTCTCGGCAGTAAAATGTAGCTGGTAAAGGTTGGAGTATTTATCGGAAAAATATGTAGCAAAAAACCCAAATAAATTACTTTTATAATTGGCATATAAAGAAATTTCTTATTGTGTTCTTAGCTTAATATTATTTGTGAGGCAAGTGTAAAATTCAAACAAGATTTTTTGAACATTTCTCTAAACAAAATTTTTGTATTCTAAAATTATAGTTATTAATTTTGGAAAGTAAAATAATTTTTTCGTATGAATATCTTAGCTGGTAGTATATTTTTAGCGAATCAAATATGAAATATTTCTGTAACAATGATTTACGTTTAAGCAAAAATAAAACAATTTTTCTTGGAAGGCTTTTTAACCTAAGTCGTTTCCTCAATTAGTAATTATTTTTTTAAACTTTCATTTATTTCAGTTAAAAATAACTTGCGATAAATCGTAAACGCTACTCAAACGTGTGTTATTTTTCATTCCTCTCGTATTCAACCTGCGCTATGGGGATAAACACAAAAGCAATATGGATGGGCAACAAAATTTGGAAACTTTCCGTAAAGCTACGGAGGAAGCACTTAACGTTAATCTAATCTTGATTCGTTGCAAATATAACATCACAGCGGTACTGAATGCTTAAAGATTTTTTAAATCTTCGTTTGCGTCGATGTGCGGATGTTGGTGCTCGTAAAGAGGACCTTCCAGCGGATTATATGAAGTTCTACTCGTTTTTTTTCCAACGGTCTTTTGAAAAATTTCGAACTCGACGAGTAGTGACGCTAGTTCTACCGAGGAATAAATTAAGAATTTGCTTTTGTACATAAGTGCGATTCCTCTCCATTTATTAGCCAGTTTCAGTATTTTCATGTTTTTGTTTTCTGCTCTTACTCCAAAAAATATAAAAATCCTTTGCGTAAAATTTTCTCGGGAAGGAGCGGTCCTAAGTATTCTGGTAAGCGGCCAAAGAGGAGCGGCCTCTCTTAGCGTATACGAAACTTCCGACTGAATGCCGCTGCTATGGCAACACCCAAGAGTATCTGGCGAGACCTATTATATATTTACTAGTTGAAAATCTAAATAACAAATGATGGGAAATGATGAAAAAAGAACGATGAAAGTCATTTCGACGTAATTTGATCCCTTTATGAACGTTGAAGAATGCTGACATTTATTTGAATTCTTCTTCTTGAATTCCGTGTTCAGAAACGAGAGAAAATGTTCTGCTACGATAGTTCAGAGGTAGAATATCCGCCCGGCAAGTGGAAGACCCGGGTTCAATTCCCGGTCATAGCAGACTTTTTTCTCGTTTCAAAAATTGTTCCATCTTTTAAAGAGTATAAAAAATCTGAAATTTTTATCGAGATGTTTATATAAAGAATTTTCTGACTACTCAGTCGCTGATTTGGATTTGATATTTAAGACAGATTTTCTCATTGTTTTATTGTTGTCTAACCTTCGGATTAGTTGATTTTCAGAGCACATACCGGTTTGGTCGGAAACTGCCGTCTCTTAAAAGAGTTGAGGATATTTTAAATATTCGAAAGTATCGGGAAACTCTTGCCTTTTGAATTCCTTTCCTACTGAATGCATGTAGTTTCGTACAAATAAAAAAAATTTCTTCCCTTGGATAGAACATGTGGACTACGAATGGAATTCATTGAAACTGTGACATTGAACTCCAAATTTTGAAACTTTTGATGAAAAAGCTGCAACCCTCGTATGAATATTTTATTTTAAACGTAGCAATAGAGAATAAATGAGAAATTACCGCTGCGGTAAAACGTTCGAAGATTAAATGACAGTTGATGGAGGATACCTCATCAGTTTTTCCGATATATATATATATATATATATATATATATATATATATATATATATATATATATATATATATATATATCTGGCGTCATTGTACTATATCTCCGTATCATTATGCGTTCGTATCCTTCCGTCTGTCTGGCGCACTAAAACCTCCTCGATTTAGCATTCTGTCTCATTTCTTGTGGAGGTCTGTTTGCCTGTCACACGCTAACTCCTAAACGAAAGAAGCGAGAGACTTCCTTTTTTCGCAAGTTGATTCAGTATTCTTTCTCGTTGTGCGTGTTTTCTCGGTTTGTCCATCTGTCTGTCTAGAATTAAAAAAAAATAAAACCGCCACCCATTGTCTGCTTCGGCAGCCCTTTCTTTGCTTGTCAAATCTCTTCTTTCAGCTGATGACTTGTAATTATCTATATATCCTTTTTGGTATTTCCTCTCAACTTCTTCAGAATTTCCATATCAAAGCTCGTCTCGGCCACATCTCCCGTTTCTTTCTTTAAACATCTCACTTCTTCATCGATGCGTGATGAAGAGTCTTATTTTTATCTTTCATTGTAAAAAATTGCCCGTACCATCCCCGTCCGTCGATATTTTTTCCAAATCCGTCGATATTTTGAAAATTTTACTATCAGCTTTTTAATGCTGACTTTACTCCTTGAAATTCATCCTCCCCTTCTCATTGGTCTCATTTTTATGTCACATTCTTGAAATGATTTGTTCACTATATTAATAGTAATGCACTTTTAGTACAACTCTTCGAATCTACGCCGAAAAATTTTCTCTCCTTATGTTTACGTCAATATTCTTAACTTCATATTTTACCAGAAGTATTTTTCCACTTGAAAAACGTTTTCCAATAGATATGAAAAGATTTAGAAACCCATGCATTTCGGCTGCAAAGCAGCCGTCATCAATGGTGATTTATCAATTGTGTATGCTTCCCAACCAGTTTATGGATATTTGAGAAATGTTGTTTTTCATTTGATCATAAAGTAAAATTTCCAAGTGTATAGAAGTAATCATCAACATGTTTGCATGATTTTTGAATCTCACAAAGTTTGCCTCCCCATACTTTTTGCCTGCTTCATTTATGTTTTAGTTTGGTGTCAAAAAGTTTTTTTAATAAACGCAAATCCCTCAAGTGTATGTAGATTATTTTTTAAACACACCCAGTAAAGCATTCAGAAACGCTAATGTTAGACAGAGCAGCTCATGAAATTTGCATCTTCAAATGGGACGCAAAAAGCGTTCATTTGTTTTCACGACATAGGCTTCGCAGTTGAAATACATTATTTTTTGTAACGTTGTATACATGTTTTTGTCATATTTTGCTTCCACTTGAAAGGCCTTTTCAAAATCCATAGAGAATTTTAAAAATTACAAAACCCAGTCGCAATTTGAAATTCTTATTGCCAGAATCTTCATCTACGCCGCAGCCGTTACTTTCACTCATCTCTCTCACCCAAGACGAATTATTTTCGCAACTGCACGAGTCTGTCCCACTTCCCCATTGGGCGTTCATAATTCAGAGTGCCACTTTTGACGTTCATAGGATAGTTCCATTATCTTAGCGTTAGTCTTTTTTTTTCCTTCGCTCCTTCGGTGTCTGTGAGATCGACGCGGTTAGACTTCCCCGCCGGTGCCCTTCATCAAAAATTCTCGCGAATCAATTATTAAATTCGAATTCGTCCCCTCTCCCTCTCTCTTTCCATAGGTCATCAACAAGTCCTCGATTATCATCTCCTGGACTCGCTTCGACTCCGTACGTGCTTCTTCTATAAAAGTACCTTTCAATAATCTCGGATATTTTTTTAAGTTTAAAGAGTCTGATTCGTCCTTTTTACCTTGTTTTAATAAATTTTATTTAGTCTGAACATATTCTGGCATCTCTCTTACAAACTGACAGGTGTCAATCGCAGTCTTTTCTGTCTTTAACGTTCGTAATGATAGATGAGATGTTATCCTTCGTTTCTCTTTAGTGAAATCATTCACAACGTTAATCTGTTCAGTTATTCTTGGAAAATGTCTGTTCATATGTCTGAGTGTGTTTCCATAACTCTTGACTTTTCTTGCGATTGTTTTTGTTTTGATGGGATTTATAGGAAGCTTTTATGCTATATTTCTAGTGAGGTTATTTTCTTATGAGGTGATATATCTTTTTCTCCTTTTTACATGTACGTACATTTCGAATTTTCTCGGACATTGGTAGTTTCCGTCACTTTTATACACTTTCTTGAAGCGTCATGAATGTCATTCTTCAATCCAGTCAAGTTATTCTTCCTTTAATATATTTCATATTTAAGCCGCGTATTATCCACGCTTGTCGTTCCAACTTGGAATAATGCGCGAGATACGAATAATATTTCTTCAGTTGGTACAACAGTTTTATTTTGAGTAGACTGGAAAAGTGTGCCATCTTATTACAAAAAGCAGTCCAAAAATTCCATAGCCTTAAACTATCTTCTATAGCAAGTTTATCATGCTTAACTTGATCGACCAACGTTGCCTTTCAAATCTCAATAAAAGCTCTTGAGAAAATATATATGCCGTGTATCAACTCTAATAATTAAACACCTATCTCTCACCCTCTTTGGTATCATTTGAAGTCAAATACTCTGTGACGTCCTGGTTTCACGTACATTACGGTCCAACTTGTTTTACTGGTCTCAGATTACTGCTCCGAATCATCCGATTCTTGAACTCCTAAAATGGGTAACATAATTGGATGCGCACATTGTCCACAATTAATATAAAGCATCATCAACTGTAAATGAAGAGATACCTTTTTCTATTGAAATTTTTTTAAAATAAAATGTTTTGATTTTATTTTGTAATGCCTTGCTAATGGTTCAGCTGGCATACTCGTTATTTGCCTATTTATGGATATAAACTATACATACAATATTTTGATATGACAAACGCGCGTAAATATATTTTGTGGTGTGGGTGAAAAATTAAACATCTCTTTACGTAATAGATATGATATTTCAGCGACCATGCTCGTCGTCTACTTTCACTGTTAAGATGAATAGACTGAATTTATAAATGACAAGGAGATAGGAAGGAGGGGATACTGCAATAAAGACGCAACTCAATTCAATTCAATTAAACTATCGAATACAACGCGAGAATGAAAATAATATATTATATTTCTGAGTAAGGAAGTTTCTGCTACATAAAAATTAATTAATCTTACTCATTATTTAATTTTAAAATTTAGCTCTCGATTATGACGAAGCTTCAATACGAAAAAAATCATTAAAACTTTTTGAACTTATATCCGTATTGAAATAACTGAATTCATACAGACTCAGAAGTTAATGGATAATATCCGCAGACCTTGCATCTCATTCAAAAGACGGAACGTTCCGTTATTTCGTTCCCCATTCCCCGCTCGGTAAATTACGAAACGGTTCTTAAATAATAAATTCCTCGAAGCGAAAGTAACTTTACCGTTAGAAAGCGATTCAGTCGAATGAAAAGAGTTTCTTATTCATAACTCAACGCGGAAGCCCCGCCACTATCGAGAAATTGTATTCCGGAGAAGTTGGACGTAGAATTCAAAACGCCGAATTCTAGGCCGAGCCGTAATTTAGTGTTAACTCGGCTATCCACCCGCTCACCTCCTCCCCTCTTGCTTTTACCCTCTTCCTTTTACCCTCTTCCCACGTCTCCTTATTTTTCCCTTCCCATGTCTCCTTACTTTTCCCCATCTTCCCTTTCTCCTTCCCCTCTCCTCACCTCTCAATAGAAGCCACTTGGTTTCGACACCCACTCGCCGCCTTTCATCCTTCCCTTCGTCCTGTGAAGGGCTCCTGGGGCGGCATTTCAAACAACGCCCACCTCTTGCCCAAACTCCCACTCGCAGAGATTTCCACGACCCCTCCCCCCAGCAAAAACACTCTCCATAAACTCATTCTCAACCCTCTCTCTGAGGTATTTCTCCGCCTCGATAAGGATCTTATGGGTTCCACTGCCCTTGGCTCGGATCGCGCAAGAATGGAATTTTTTTTGTTTGCATGCATTTTTGCGGCTAGGAGGTTTAATATGAAATATAAGGTTAGGTGAAAACCTATCGACACCAGGTTTGTACATTTCCGTGTTTAAATAGATAAGGGAACCTTTTTTTTTTGTCTTTAACCGTGTGCGTTCCGTAGTTGTTTTTTAGTGGCTCGGTATCCTTGTTTCGGGTTTCGTAGGCACGGTTTTTTGTTATGGTCGGGTGAAGGTTAATGCGTGGGTTGTGTTAATTGAGCTGTGTTATATAGCCGTTCTATGCGTGGAGTTCCTAAACAAATAATTTTCTCGAAGATTTTTAATAAATGAAATACCTATTGCACTTCCATTGCGATAAAATATCTCAATGAACTGTTGCGTATATTATTATTATTTTTATACAAGCGGTGAGCTTGGCTATTTTATTCGGCTTTTTTTGTAACCGTTGTTTCTAATATTATAATGCGTTTATCGTTCTTCACACAGTTTCCGTTTTGTGCCTCATTAAGAGTATTTTGCTATTGCTAAGAAAAAGGCGGGGTTCACTGCGTGTAGACGATTTAACGGTATTTCCAAAAAAAAATAAAAATAAAATGTTCTGAAGTGGAGGCTGACTGATTGAGGCAATTTTATCTCAATTTCGAACATAATTGATGACGATTTGCCAAATTAAAATTTGATCATGAATTCCGTTCCCCCGTTCTGATGTTGTTAGCTCATGTTTTGAAATGGACTAAGATTATAAATAATAGAAAATGAAAGACAAGGGTGGTAATGAGGCGTCCAAAAAATTATTGCCTGTGCGTTACCTTTTTCGATATTAAAGGTATTTTTATGATATTTCCACACTAATTATTTATGTAGTATAAGCCTGTGAGAATCTCATTTTCACAGAATTGACCAAATCAGTATCAGTCGGTTTAGGCAAGTACACGATTTCTCATTGAAATTAAAAATTAAATTCGTACTGCTTGAAATGGAGAAAACGCCGATGTTTCAAAGAAATGTGCAGAGGTGGACAGAGGCTAAAAAATTATTAAACTCGGAACGGTTATCTTTTGCAGTTTTTTTAAAGAAGATTTGTGGTGCGATAACGCTCATTGCCATGATATGAGAATTTTGAAAAGTAAAATTTTTAACTAACCATCTCATATTCTCTCATTTCTTCTTATTACTCGATCTTCTTGCTTTCTCTTCCTCTTCCTTCCCTTCAAAACATTTCCCTCTAATTTCAATTAGACAATTCTTTATCGAGTAACGCACAGTCTTAACCGATTTACGCGCAATTCTAGTTTTATAACTTTGGCAATCACAGTTAATTATTACACTTGTAAAAGTCGTAAATATCCCAAATTCTTAGTTTGCACATTCATTTTTTGCTTCTGGGTAGGGGTTTAAAAAAAAGTTTTTCTTTTATCGTCGCCCTTCTACAGTGGAAGTAAAAAAGGTGTTCAACACTCCATCTCTTTCATAATAAAATATGTTTTCACTTCTTTTCCTACCTTTCTTCTCATCAACCCTTTCCCTCCCTCCTTCACACTACCTCCAATTCCTTTTCAATCCCTTTCTCTCTCCCTTTTCATGAAACAACTTCATAAAGCATGTGAGCATGTTTATTGCCCTCGCAAAAAACTATTCCGTGTGAAATGTTTCCGAATGGGATTTCGTACATTTTAAAATGGGATTATATGTTTTTTCTGAAGCTTAAAACGATAAACGACGCTTTGGCCGGCAAGGCAAAGGAGGTTTTTTTTCTCCGACGAATTTCACCCTTTAGCCACGGGGTGAGTGGCAGGAGGAGTTTTTTTTTATTCCTTACGTTTATTTACAAAAAATGATCGTTTTGCGTATTTACGCAGCGAGATTTCATAAATATTTAACCGATGCGTTATCTGGAGTGTTAGTTCTGTTATTTACCTTTCGCTTTCTCGAAAAATAAAAGAAAACGAAATCGAATAATCGAGGTGTCCGTTGTTCGGTATAAAATAGGGAACTTTTGCTAGTTTGGTTTGTGTCGGTGAATAAATCGATGGGCGAACGATCTCAATTGTTATCTACTTCGGTTTTTACACCGGAGGAAACCGCTCGCTCCAAAAAACCAACCTTTGGAATAAGTCTTTGTTAAATCTTCGCTGCGGAAAATATAATAATTACTTATTTCTTAAAATATAGCTATGATTTAATATTGGTCACTTGTTTTTTTGTTTCCTTTCTCCGTGAATTTTATCGTTCTCTATCTACTCCTGTATGCTATTTGGATTTTCCCCCTTTAATTATCTCGTTTCTTTGATATCGAATATTACCATCAATTTCTAATTGTATGTAGCGTATTGAATGGAATATTAATCATACAGTATCCTCTGATATCCCAATTACCATTTCATTATTTAACCTTGGACAGAAGTTGACTCTGACTTGGAATTCGTAAGAACAGGTTTTCGTACTAATTAGTACCAATTAGCATAAATAAAATAAACAGTTGAACTTCAATTATGGTGACTGCTTTGCATCCAAATCGGCCGTACAATTTGTTACAGATTTTAACGATTTTTTTATTAAAGACAATTTGTTTCCTTGGCATTTTTATGCGAATGAAAAAAACAGTTACCGATTGCGCTTATTTCTTAAAGGCGAGCTTTACACGTTCTCTAATTTTATTTGAAAATAATCAGACATTTTTGTTTCATTATAAAATTTTCGAAAAATGTATTTAATTGTTCTTTAAATGCGTCATTATGAATGTTAAATTCCCAAAGTTCACTCATTGATTTCGTTAAGCTGCGTTTCCTTTCGTTACAAGTGACTAAACATTTTAAATCGCTAATTTAAATAAAAAACCGAACTACCTACCAACGTTTTTGAGGATATGATTCTATTCTGTCGCGTTGAAATAATCATGGTCGATTCGAACAGTTTTTCGAGAAGATAAAATTTTCAAACATTCTCATAATTTTACGGTTAAGCTAAGTAATCGCAGAATCACTATACGAGTTCATAAATTGTCCAAGAGTTTCCAGTCACATGTTTACAAACAGATAGTCGATAATTCATGCTGCATTAATAGTGATGTATTAAGAGATTCACTTGGCTCCGCTTAAACCAGGAGTCTAAAACTCTAAGATAATTATTGTACTGTAGTTTAGTATGTCTACTCATGTAAAGGTATTTATTTTACTTCATGATCTAATACCGATATATTATACCACAAATTTTAAGACTGCTCAGAAGATGATAATTTTCCTTCCTGGGAATAGTGTAGTTATTAAAGTTGTTGAAGAAGTTTCCAGAATTTGCTGTAATGGTTAACTGCCGCGATTAAATGTTTTTGACCGTGCCTCCAACCCAAGTAATAAAGTCTCGATACTGCTCGAAAAACTACCGCTCGCCTCTTGTTTCTCATTTGTCTTCCTTCCCAATTACCGGATACGCTCTCTTTCTCTACGACTCTCAAAGTTTTCTGTCTCTCACTCTGTTCTTCTTTTACTAGCATCCTTAAAGGCTGTCCTTTCATTTTCCATTAAGTTCCCCCGAAAACCAACTCCGCCATATTTATGAACTTATAACAGGCAATTCTGTCTATATGTGCTTTTTTATTTTACTTGCATGGGAACGATATTAAATCCGAAATGCAAATAATATCCATGTTACCCTCTTCGCTTAGGTCGTTAATATGTTACATCTATTTATGGCGGGATATTAATAATCTCTCGCCATTAATATACCCCTCATTATTTACCAAAATTGTATTGGAAATTATTCGGCGAGTTAATTGTTTTCGAGCCGGGAGAGTGTGTTTGCCCAAATTTCGGGAATTCTCCCTTTCCTTTGTTTCCCGTGGGCCCAAAATGTTTTCGGATGATTTAGTTTCGTCCGTTAGCGGAAAATCGATTCATATAACCGTAAATTACTCCTGGCGATAAGTTTTGTTTGCTAAAAAAATTGCGCGTTGAAAATTAAAATTACCCTAGAAAGGGAGAGTTTTACGATAAATACAGAAATGTTTTCTTGCGTTTTTAATTTTATATGCGAGTGAGATGTTCAAGATGTTTATATTAAGTTTTTTTTATCGGGCGGACTGGTATTTTCAATATGCATCAAAAAACGACGTGCCGTTTCCTCTGGGTACTTATTTTGAAGGATTTTTTTATGCGCGCTATTCATGGTATCCTTTTACGCTTTCATTTGATGCGTAAAGTATCTCGCGCATTTGTTATTATTCCTCTCAGGTCGTTCGCAGGGAGCAAATTTTCTTTCTGCGCTCGTTTCCTCTGTAGTTTTGCATAATCACTTTACATCTCGCGCTTTCTTGGGCTGTTGGACACTTCGAACACTTTTTATTCGCGAGGTCGGAATTTCCCGACGGTGAGAATACGTCTCCAGTATGCTCCAGTGTTCGAGTGATCTCAAAACGTTACGGAATAAAAGATATGCGATGAAGAACGGCGTAATGTTTTGCAGGCAGCTGCTTCTACATCGATGTTGCCTAAGAGACGAAGGGCTTATATCTGTAGGTATGCTTGCTAAGAACTGCTGTCTATAGCGCGAAAATGAGCCTTTAAAAATTTAGCATTGATTTATGCCGCAATGTAAAAGTATTTTTAATCCTCTCGGATCGGCATGATAAGCCCAAAATATCTTCGAAAGGATTTATATTCGAAATATTGAAAATTAAATATTCGCGCATTCACATTATGGGTATCCAGACATTCGTACGGCTGCGTCATAAATATACATACAATTGTATCATAAATGGCATTGTTTCTCTTCACGGTATGAAATACGCTCGTGTCACAAGCATTGAAACTCGGCGCTTTGATTGATGAAGCAGGAAGATTTAAGCTATAGAAGGAAATTTTTTCAGGCTATAAAAATTATTAATGGATAGAAGATTCAACGAGGGAGGGAGAGATGGATGTGGAGTCGAAATGAATGAATACTTCATTTTCGAAAATTCAATTTCAATATATATCTCCACCCTGCATATCGATTAATGTATATATATCCTTCCCCTCAATGGTGCTGAGGCATTCAATTGTTTCCGTAATAACTTTATTTCCGAGAGAATAAATGAAGCCCTCGGGTTTATTCGGATTCATCGCGTAAAGTAATAAATTGGCTTTGTTTGCATGCTAAAATGTACAGCTACGTATATACTATTAATATTTGTGTGTGTAAGCGGTACTGCTCTATTCTTAATCCTATGCCTTGGAAACTAAGGTTATATGCATCGTATGAAAGATAATAAGAGAAACTGGAGAGCTTGACTATTAGTACGCATAGATATT
The DNA here is from genome assembly GCA_028673005.1 of Tanypteryx hageni. NCBI lineage: Eukaryota > Metazoa > Arthropoda > Insecta > Odonata > Petaluridae > Tanypteryx > Tanypteryx hageni. The sequence goes on along the minus strand of CM054115.1, from coordinate 168,873,261 downwards.
TTCCGATGGCAGGATTCTGAAGTGCACCTACAAGTGTTGGAGACACCTATCCACTTTTCCGCCGAAAAAATGGAAAATGGGAGACAAATCAGTTTCGTCCATTTTAGAAGTCAATAAAATAAATTTTTAAAGCAGGGAAAGATTTAATCACGTTTTATGGAATCTATGTGCTCGCAACGTAGATATAGGTTAAGTATCCTTTGTCACATCGACGTTTACATTTGGGAATAAATTTCGTTCCTTTGCTGTCTGCTATAGGTGTATAGCTCGGAACTCCATTTATGCGTTAGTATATCATTTGTGAATTCCATTATCCTCTCTTTTCCTGTGTATGCATCGACAAAATGGAATGAGAAGTTAAAACGCATTAAAGTGACAAACCTAATAAAGGATTGGAATACATTTTGTGGAGTAATGCTTAAACGGTTATCTGAAAGTCTTTCGAAAATCCTCTTCCGGGTAGCTAATCCTGTTACTTTTTCGCAAAAAGCAATTTAATGGAGATTTGGTGGCAAAGCCAACTTTAATCTTGATATTTATAATGCATTTAATTAGTTCAAATCCAATTTTTAAGTGACCTATTCCGGAGAAAATGTCTTAAAAATATATCCATCAAACTTTCATTACTAAAGGAAATAAATTATACACGTTTTAAAGGTCACAATATTTCATTAAAGCTCTATAGAGCAGGATGTTGAAAATACTACAGCCAAAAGAGAGTAAATATTTGTCTTCACAATAAATATCTGAACTATTTTAAACATAAATATGGAATTTTATTTGTAAGCAGCACGATTAAATAATGAAAGTTTTTAATGGAATAATCTGTTACGGTTTTTTATTTTTCTTTTTGCCTTATGCTAACGGATAATTTTAAACACGAAATTTACATTATTTATTCCAGAGTCTTTTGAAAAGTACATAGTAATTTTTGCTTCCTATAGCTACGAGATTAAAAATATAATACCGAGTTTTGGATGTCCTAGAAAATTTACCCACGGCAAAAATGAGTTTAAACTTTTTCAGAGAAGTATTTTTGTGACACTTAAATGGCAAAAAATTAGTATTTCTCGATTTCTTAAGTAGTCTAAAAACAGCGTTTTCTTTCTAGAACTAATTCCCTCCACGCCCACTCTTAAGAACCGTAGATGTGAGGGAGACATAGAGGAACAAGAGCGGAAGCATCCTTACCCCCTTTCGCTCTTTCCTCCCCCTCCTCCATTAAACCTCTCCTTCATTCCACCCCTCCCCCTTCCACAGACCATCTCATCTCGCCTCAAGTGCTACCCACGAGTGGTCAATATTACCGGTCTGAATATGGAGGTCACTTTTCAGCAGACAAAATGGGAGGTTGTAGGATGGAGGACGGAATGAAGGACCGTCCCCTTCCCCCCCATCCTCCATTGTTGACGGGGGCAGATCAAAAGGTTGAGTAGACAAAGGGAAGAGTGTAATTATGAAAATGGGGGAGGTCGGAGGAATTGGCGGGAGCATTTCAAGTTGGGAGCCGTGGATTGGAATGGCAGGTGGGATAGAGAGAGAGGAGGATATGATAAAGGGGGGAGGGCGAAAAAGTGGAGAGGGGTCGAGGATAGCTCGAAATGAGGCCGGGGAAAAACAGAAAGGGAACAGGATGGTCGGAAGCGGGAGGGGATTTGGTGAGTGGCTGGACCCTTATCCGAGGAAACCCTTGTCCAGGCAGAATTGGCAATATCATCGGTTCTGCGCTGAGGAACGCGAATGAAAAGAATTTTCGCTTCTCTCTCTCTCTGGCTCCTCCCTCCCTCATTCACTCGCCCCACCGCCGCCCGGAGTCATTAACATTTTAAAATGGTTCCGCCGCTTTTCAAGTGGATTGTGTCGAAAGGTTTCGTTATCAAAGTGAACACTTGATAAAGAGGCGATGGAACGAAAACAAAAGACGTATCTACTCCGTAGTAATGGTTTTCGTCCGGGTGCAGTGGAACGCTCTTCATTGCGATGCCGCTTTTAGTTAAATAGATGAAGAGATGGGGTTGAAGTGGAACCGCGTGGCCGCAGCACAAATAAATATTGTCAAGGATACGGGTATTTGCTAGGTAATTAACGGCGAGCTACGTTCACTTGCGGATCGAATTTATTTGAAGAGAATATTTCGCTGCGTTGTTTCAGTTTATAACGTCAAAAGAAGAAGTCCAAAACAGGAGTAATGCAGGCTGGTTTCCCAAAGTTCAGGTCCCGAATTGATTACTTATGTATATTGACAGGAAATGTTTCAGTATGTGTTAGTCATTCCAAGGAATTCTCATACCATAAATATCACCTGTAGTTCATAGTTTATCAATGATAGAGAAAATTGGAAAACAAATTAATAGAGGGTTATCAGATTTAAAATACTAAAAACAATGTCAAAATCTCTTTCTGATATATATTGCATGTATATTTTTTAAGTAAACGAATTTAATAAATGTAACTGTTTATACGATAATATGTATGGATCAACTGTCCATTGCTGAAGAGTAGTCGAAAGGAAAAGAAAATAACCCATTTGTTCACTCGTCTATGCTCATGCGAAGTTCGGTAATGATCGTCTCCATGGTAACAATCCGATAAAATGGGATTTAAAACGCAAAAATACAGTTTTAATGGAAGTTCAAGAACATACGATCAATTATCAAAATTCGGTGATAAGAATTAGAATCTACATTCTTTTCCCTTTAGAACAGTATAAACCCCGCTCCGATATCACAATTTTAAGATATTTTAATGTATTAAAGATAACATCTCTGCACGATGGATTTAAGATTTCCTATGTAAAATAAATAGGAAAGAAACGTTCCTGGAATCGAACCCGGGACTTCAATCTTCGCCAAATAAAATATAGCCCGGAGGTGGGCTCTGGCAGCACGAGCCTCATTCCAAGTTTCATGAAAATCGGTCGTTGGTGCAAAAGTTGTTAGTAGGGGACACGCGCGCGCGCACACACACAGATAGGACCATTTCATAAGGCTATGTTTCCTCTGGAAACCAGCCTAATAACTAGGCATGCAAATATACGGAACAGTACTTATATCGTTATTGGACTAATGAATTTATAAATTGTCATGTAGATATGCTCATGTGTCTTTTTGAAGTGTACGATATCGCACTTTTTTGGAATAAATTTATTTATGTAAATAAAATGTTATACGTAAAAGGATTTAAAAAATTAAATGTTGCTAATAATATACGAATACATCACGTAATACATGGAATATAAATTCAAGGATAAGTAAGGTAACTCGACCCAATATGACCCATCTAAGCTTTATTAATTTTTTAAGCATCTTTCCCAAATTCTGAAAGTAAAACTAACATAATGTACTCTTAGACAGTTTATTTAAGTAAACAGAAAAAAATGTTACAACTATAACGCTTTTACATGGAATTACTTGAAATTACTGGTTAGCATTTTTGCAAATCCTTGCTGTTAGGCCATATTAAGAACAAAAGATCTCAATATGGCCCATTGGGTTATTGTTAAAAAAATAAGTGAAGAGGAATCTGAAATATTTATCAAATACTTGTATAAAAATTCTAATGCTTGATTGCTCAAAAATTGTCACAATAAATTGTCGGTAGGCAAAAGTAACTAACAGAATGAGAGAAAAAAAGTCAAGATTCTAATTTTACACAGGTCAAAATCGTAAAATTGTACCACCAAATATTTAGGCACATGAGGTCAAAATTTAATTTAAATAAAGAAATGAACAACAAAATGAGATCTAAAATCATTCAAAAAACGCATTGTCATTATTTAAGGATCACAAAATGGGCAATATGGCCGTATTGGGGAGACTTGGACTAGTAAAACATTCCGTTGGAACCACATGACATCTCAATGAATTGCGAAACCAATCACACCACTAATAGTAGAGACAATTGTCTTGTAGAATGCCTAAGGTCAAATTAATTAATTAACTTTTACCTGTACAAACAATGACTTAACCAACGTCTTGAAATTAGATGCATGTAACCACAAAGGCTGGTTTCAAACGAAACACTTGAGCAAATTCAGCCAACTGAGCGCGTTCAGCGGTATTCCATATAAACAGTTGTTAGCAATCTACCGATATACCGAAACCACCATCTATCAATTTTGTCACGTAGTACGTAATACGGCGAACAGGCCATATTGGGTCGAGTTACCTTATGAGTATCAACAAGATGGAAAATTATACTCCATAAATGGCATACACAGAGATTTCAAAGGCGTTCTTAATGGGAGATACGTATGAAACGGTATCGAAAGATTGGGCGACTCTCGAATTTTTATCTCCAAAACTATTAGTCGTAATTACATGCCTCGGAGTCTGTCTTGTAGTAAATGTTGTTCTCTATCCAAATAAATTTTTTAATCTATACCTCGCAGATCATATAAGAGCATGGAGGAGAAATATTTGGATTTGTAATTGTTGTTTGCTGAGAGAACCGTCTTCGCAATCGATGTAAACAAAATATGCGATGTTTTGCTCAGGATTTTGTCTTCGAAATTATAAGTCGTAATTATACGTCTTGCAGACTATCTTGTAATAAATGTTGTCCTCTATCCGAATATTTTTTTTAAACTATACCTCACGTCATATAAAGGCGTGGGATAGGAAAACATGGATTTTAATTGTTTTTTTTTGCCGAAAGAACAGTCTTAAAAATCGATGTAAACAAAATATGCGATATTTTGCTCTATACTTTCTCGAATTTTTATCTCCGAAACCATAACTCGTAATTATGTCGCCTCGCGGACTTTCTTGTAGTAAATGTTGTTATCTATCCGAATAAATTTTTTAATCTATACCTTACAGATCATATAAGAGCTAGGGAGAGAAAAGTTTGGTATTTCATTGTTGCTTGACGGATGCCATTTAACGAGATACGAGTATACGTTTATTAAAGTTATTATGTAAACTAAAAGTTATAATTGACGAAGAGTGAGGGTCCGTATTGTACGTATTATACACATAATTTTGGGCCTTAATTGATTACACATGTAAACTGGTAACATACAACAATGTCTGATAGTGTTCCTGATTGTTGCCACTATTCAATCAGCCTAAAAAACAGCAATGAATGCGATGTTGTGTCGTGTGGCGTGTAAATGAAATTCCATATCTGTGATTTGGTCAAACGATAAAGTTTTATGCCTTGAAGGAACTTTTCGTCCGTCTTCTTCTCCGTGAGATGTAACGTCCGCATGGACTAATTACGTCTCCATTTCTGTCGATGACTCTGCGTGTTTGAAATAGTTATAATAATTAAGTTATAAACTCTAGATTTTAAATAAATTACAGCAAAATCAATGAAGGTTATATATATCAAATTTAGACGTGAACTGAAATTGTAAAGCGTTTATATTTTACAATCGTGTCCTAAAGTTCGGAGCCTCTAGTTTAATATTAATTATTTTATTATTAGTGTAGGATTTTCGTGTTTATTCGGGTCTTACCCGAATTAAAAAAAAAATAGAATCGGGAGGTAAAAATCGTGTAAAACCCGAAAATATATTCCCTGCTTATGTATTAGGTTTGTCTGTCCATCAGTCTGCGCAAGCAGTATCTCTGTATTTCTGCGACTTGGAAATGCTCTTGAATCCTGAAATCAATTTTTAAGGATAGATTGGTCTATATATCAGTTTCTGTGGAGTAATCGGTGTCGGCTTTCAAAACTATGGTAACGGTGTTCGGTTCCGCGGGATTTTATCTTTAAATATCGAATTTTCTTGCCTTTTGACTGGGCATAACAATATTTGTTTACTATAGTTTTTGTGAAAAAGCGCCTGTAATTTGCTCTGCAATTCTTCCCTCGCTTGTTTATCATTCTCGAGGGATTTCCAGTTGCCATTTCCTCCTCGTTTTATTTTCGTATTCCCATATTCACTGCTCTCTTTTTTACGCCAAATTCTGTTTTCTTGCCCCTCTTCTTAGCTCCCTACTCTTATCTTACCTTTTGTATTCCTTCTCGCCAATATTCTTTCCTTTCTGTTCCTTTTATTTCTTTCTCTTTTCTCTCTTTACGTTCCTTCTTTTGTATACCGTTTCCTGATATCTATTCTCTCTCTCTCTCTTCACGCTCTTCTCTCCATTCGCTTCGAGTGGCGCACCGTGCGTGTGTGACGGCCCCATTTTCAGGCACGGTCCACCCCCTCCCCAATACGTGCCCCCCTCCCCTTGCTCGTCGCACACACACACACACTCGCACGGGGTTAAGGGACACCGACACATCTCCCTTCCCCCGCCATTAACTAAGCTCCATCCAGCCAGGGGATCCACCACACCACTACTAACACTGCCGCTCCTACACTACTGCCTCTGCCGGACCCAATAACTGACCCTATGCCTCCCCTCCCCGTTCCCCCCTCCCCCTCCCTTTCGTTGGCTTCCATCCCGCCGCCCTGCACTCGCCTCCTCTTAAGCTCACAATTAAGCGAACACGTGGTGTCTCTCCTCACTCCATCACGAGAGCCATTACTACAACTCCTATTCCTATTCGTGCCCGGTCTATCTCCACTACACCTTTCTCTCTCTCTCTCTTTCTCCCTCTCCGTTACATCCCTACATCGATTTTTTTGTAAATCCATCGATTTATTGATTGGATTAAAATTAGGTTGTGACCTTTTCTTCTATTTCTTTTGTTTCGCTAGTGTTTTTGTTTTCAAAATTGCCCCGAGTCGAACCTGAGCTTTTCTAGTATTTTTTATACTAACAAGGGAATTAAATGTTTACATTCTTAGAAGTCGTTGTCGAATATAAAGCGCTGCCTTTATTCGTTCAGCACAAAAATTGATATTTCTACGTGGATAGCAAGCAAGTCGTGACAGCATTGAAATTTGTTTGAGGTATTTAAGGAGGGAAGCCTTCCCTTATATTTATTTTTGTATTTATCTATACACTTATAGACATCACTAGATACATATATACCTAGGTATACCAGTGTTCTGTGAGTCTACGCTGGATCCACTTTATTTAATTTTCTATATCCTATTTTTTGCTTCCCTTATTCTAGTAAAAAGGGGGATAATTTTATGAGGGTAAATTCACTAACTTTAGCACATAAAAGTAGTGTCGTAACCGGTGTGTGTAATATATTAAGGTTATTTTATCATCCATGTGACAACCTTATCGACTCAATAGCTACAGGAAACTAGTCAATTAAAATTATACAGTGCAGTTAAATATATGGTAGGCATGCGTCACTTAATTATTTAAAAATATGGGTTTTAAAATTGCATTTTATATTCATCTTTACTTATAGCAGAGTATACGCGCAGCTTCTCATTAAAATTTCAAAAGTATTATATTCACACAATAATGCCTACCTCCAAGCATCCGAAGATAATAAGGCACCCAAAAAGTTTTTTCTTTAAATTTTATATTCACGACTTTCTTTCCCTTCATTTTTCCTGATGCTTTTTCCGTTTTCTATTCTCTGATCTCTCTTCATCGTGTCCTCTTTCTCTTTCTGCCTTCTGCTTCACTCATCTTCCGTTTTCATTACGATCTTTCTTTTAACATTCTTCCTTGCCCCCCGCAATGAATTATTTTATCTGATTTTCTCATAATTGGTGCTCCTGGTGTCACCACTTTCATCCCCACACAAAATATTCGATTTTTTATTTTATATCTATCGTTTCTTCAATTTTTTTGCTAAACTCTTGTCGGATTTATGATTCAAATTTCAAACTGCACATGCGTAGGAGTTGTACGTTTTCCCGAATTATAGTAAATAGAATAAAAATAGCCATCTCTTATAAATACCAATACAAAATAAATATAGGTAATTATTATTTATAATAAAGTTGTTTATGAATATTCCTTCTCATATTGTCACCTATTCTTGCTGTTTCTTTCCTCCTCTTCTTTCTATTACTTGTTCGTATTCTGCTTCCTTTCGTATACCTTTAATCCTTCTCACAAGCACGCTTTATCTCAGTCTCTCTCTCCTCCCCTTTTCTGTTAATTTACGCTCTCGTCCCTTGAATTAAGGAACCGCGAGGTGGCAAACACTTTGCACTCGCACACACTTCTTCCTCTTATTCTGTTCCCAGTCCTTTTGGATAGAGGTTTGTAACAGTGTTCGCCCTCTTCCTGGGTGGAGCCGTTTCCAACTGGAGTGGAAAGTGGAGGGGGAGAAAGAGAGGATTAGGGGGTCAGGGGTAAGGCGGAGGGCGTGAAGGGGCGGCGGCAGCGGGTGGGAGGATTTGCGGTGAAATACAGCTGTAGTAGGAGGCAAAGGTTGGGACCTTACTTTGTTTTGGGGACTTCCTTTGCAAAAGGGAAGGTGTTACGTAAGACTTAAGGGTCTAATATATATATATATATATATATATATATATATATATATATATATATATATAGTGTAATAGTGTTACTATGTACACGTGTGTGCTTATTCCAGCTCGATCTTAGTTTGAGAATAAGTTTTTGGCTTCGTTTTTGGAATTTTATTGATTTCAACGGATATGACACTGCATTATTTAAAATAAAGTCTTCCTCTTTTTCTCTTGTAATTTTTTTCAAATAGGAGTCATATATAAACTAGTGCAACGTTTTATTCTCTCATATGAACAAATAAAATTTAGTATTATATAGGTATAACTGTAGATGAGCTGTCAGTGTAATTTTTATTAGTATTTGATACTTTCGATAAATTTTCTTCTATAAGTATGTTAGAGTTGTACATTATCATTATATCTAAATCGGCATTATCCTTATTGTTGAAACCGCATTTAATACCTACACATTATTTTCGAATTAAATGTGCAGCATAAAGATAATGCAACATTAATAGGAATACTGTCAAATCATTTTAACATACGTCGAGCTATTTTTAAACAAATGAAGAATGAAATGAACTCGCACACATTTTCTTTTAAAAAATATAATTTATTAGAGATTTATTTATAGAATTGGCATATTCCATTGGTTCACATTTATTATTGCAGGGCATGTTAAGCAAAACTGGAGAGCTATAATAAAGCATACAACTTCGTTAAAGTTAAAACTTAAGGGGATAATAATGCACGCGAATGTCACAATACACCTTCCTCTCTTTCTTATCATAACTGTTTAAAAAATTATTTAGTACGAATTTTATAAGGAGCTGTATAGAAAGCCGACATTCCAACTATTTTTGCACGATTTATTCCAGTGGAAATGGTTTTAGAAAATGATCGTTACGTAAAACGTATTCCTTCCTTTTTATAAATATAGTAACGAAATGCGAGATTTGAAATTTTCGCGAAAAATAAATTTTTCTATTAAATAACAACAGCAAACAATTTAACTCATTTCAAACTAAGGATAAGATCCATTCTTGAATTCCCTCGCAGAGAATTTTCTTCCGTGAAGACTCCACCGCAGTCATTTATGTCAGTCTTTCCGCTTACAAATTCCTTTGCTTAGTCTAGAAAATTTCAGGATAAAGTCACAGAGATTATTCCATAGAAATAAATCTTGCTCTTAATTCATTCTCCGGTTTAATCCAAATTTACCAAACTATTTTGATTTTTAAAATCAATTTGTAAAAATATACTTCCAGCCTTTTTAATGTGCAGCTTTTCTTTACCTTCCGTGACATTCTCCTTTCTTTATTCTTAATACAAGTGAAAAATTATAATGAGGCAATGCGCTTTTAATTACGCTATTAGTCTACTATAAAACGATCTCGCAATTCCAAAACGATTTTTTTCTGTTTTCCATTCTTAAATTAAGCCATTTTGATCCCGAGTAATTAATGCCATTTCGCCGCTTCCATTCCTTTTCTCTTTGGAATATTTTAGCTTCATCCCTCATTAGCCATCTCATCGATAATTTAATTAGAATCTTTTTCTTATTCATCTTTTAACTTCGTGATACAAGTAAGCCTTGTTTCTGCAAATATTAACTCCAGATACGAACCGCGATCCATTTAAAGACCTTTAAAAAAAACGAATGACCGTGTTGGAGGACTTGAAAACATTTTTTCCCTAAAAATGTACGTAATCCGGGTGAATTTTTTTTTCGGTCAGAGCTCTTAGTACGTTTTAAATATTTTTTTTAAATGGCCGCCAATTTAGGCTGGCCCGAAAAACGCCAAAACCTGCTTATAAAAGGGCTGCGACGCGCGTTCCAGCGGCCGTTAGTGTCACCCGCGGTTTTCCTTTTACACCCGAAAACGACCTCCGACTCCATTGCAGCGGGGCACACCCTCGCGCGCGTCGTGGCTTTGAAGGGGTGGGGTGGGGAGAGGGAATAAAGGAGATGAGGGAGGAGGTGGGGGAGGTGGGTGCCACGAGTGCGGCTGCTGAAACCAAGACCGCGTGCCAGTAGTTATGAATTTCGGATCCGCGCTAGCTAGTAGGACATTATCATTCATTTAGCCTTAATTTCTTCCTCCGCCATCTTCGCCTTTTCCTCCGTATTCTTCAATTCCCTCTTCATCTCATTCTACGCTTTCTTCGCCTGTCTCTCCCTTTCTCTCCCCCCTTCTTTCTTTGTCCGCTTTGTTCTTTTTTCTTCCACCCCCCTTCCTTCCCACTCTTCCGCTATCAACTTCCCCTATCCGTCCTTATTCTTCTCTCTTTCTCTCTCTCCCTTTCTCTGACTCCCTCGTAACTTTCTCTACTATATTATTTCGCCCTTTCCCTTTTTTCCTTTCTCTCTTTCTCTTCTCCCCATGGGACTGTTATTAACTTTCACGCCTCGTCGATTTCTCTCCTGCCTTTCCCTCAGTCTTCTCTTCTTGCAGCTCTCTCTCTCTCTCTCTCCCTCTCTCTTGGCTTAATTACGAGCCTCCACCCTCCTCTTCCTTCTCTTTCTCCTTTAACTTCTCCTTCGGCCCATTCGTCATTCATTAACCGACTATGCGCAGCAGTTCCCTCCCCCTCCTTTCTCGCTGCCACTTGCTCTCCACCTGCTTTGTATTTCCCGGAGCAAGAGCAGAAATATAGGAAGCATGACTGTTTCAAAATTAGAATAACTATCCCAAGAGATTATTTAAAAAATGTTCATTAATTACGTCTGATTTTCTTCTGAGCCTAATGCTTCGAATGATGCCTTTTGGTAATATTACGGAATAAATTACTAATGATTCGGTAAATATAAGGTTAAATATCGAAGCGTACTTTTAAAGTTTATTTTTAACAAGTAATTTTTTCATATCTTGCTTTGGTATATCATTTTACTTTTGTAGTTTAAGTATCAATTTTTAAATACTATCACAAGAAAAGTAAAAATTGTAATTGTGGCCTTTCCTTATTGGGTAACATTCCTAGAATATCCACTTCATAACTTATCGATAGAAAGTAAACAGCGTATCCAATTAATGACGAATCAAGTATTAGCTTTGAAACGGAAAATAAAGCGAAATAGCTTCGATTACATTTAGTATTTATGAGGTCAGTATTTTTATAATAGTATCAAACAGATCCAAAATGAAAATATATTCCGGAAAACGGCTCTAAGGATTTGAAAGAGAAGTTGCAAGGTGTAAAAAACAACGTTCTAATTTTTCTTGACATTGCTCGCTGCTTTTTCCTCAAGAATATATTTCTCATATCTCTCCATATTATCTTCTCTTTCTTTCCACACTTTTTCACCTGTGTGGTACTTTTTTTTCTTGGCCTACCATTATTCTTCTATTTTATCTCGGCACTAGCTTAGGTACTAGCTTGCCCGGGTAAACCCAATACTTCATGTCAGTAAAAATGGTGTACTTTATTCTTATGATTTCCTTTATGTTACCTATCTTGGATCGCAAAATACTCTCAGGCCCCTTCTCCAATTCTTTCAAGCCCCGCCTCTCCTTCTCTCCGGGAATAGAGAATTTCTTCTCATTTGTTTCGAACGCGAAAATTTGTCATCTTTGAAGTGAAAATCTACCGACGCCAAGGAACTGCAATTCTGCTTTCGATAAACTGTCAAGTACGTTTCCTTTGGAATTGTAGTCATCGTCACGATTTGCACGCATTTCAGGGTGTCTTCGTTTGCTCAAGGGCTGCTGTGTATCTTTATTTCATTTTATAGTTATTATAATTTCTCACATAAGTGCATGGGTTCAGTCCTGAGCGTTCATTTCATCCAAAGAATACCGCGGGAAAGATCATATGTTGCTAACATCGGTTGCTACGAAGATTATTTGCGTGGACAACAATTATGAATCCATTTTTTTATCTCCCTAGCCCTTACATGATCTATGAAGTACCGATTAGAAAATATATTCAGTAAAGTTGAAAGATTTGCTACAAAAAATCTGCGAGAGTACATAATTACAAACTATACATTCGGTGATAGAAATTAAAGAAAATGTCAAACATGCAGTCAGGATTTTTTGATCTACATCGATTGGCACAAAGATTCTTTTGTAAAAAACAATTTAAAAACTATATTTTCTTCTCACTAGTTATTATGAGCTACCGATAAAAATTCTATACAGAATTAGAAATTTGATCATTTTTAACGTGCAAGTCTCGTGATCGAAGGACAAATTGTCCCTGGACTCGAACCCTGGTACTTGGGAGAGAAAGGAATGCTTCGTTGCCCTTCGAAATACTACAAAATGGGTACCAAATTTTGGCGTATTCGGTGGCCGTCGGGAGCGCCAGAGATTTTCACCTCAAAAACGCCAAATTTTCGTTTTCAAATCAAATTTGCGTATTGATTTGATGCCTCTTGGAAAAGTCTGGGGATCAAAATAAAAATGTTTTTTGGGCATTTGTGTTCATGTTTCGAATTTAATAAGTAATTTAAATATATAAATTAAAAATACGCTGCACTTATTTCCAAGCTATTCTATTGGGAAAAAGTATAACTCCTGGAGTCAAACTCGAGACCTTGGAATCGGATGCTATCATAGTTCTCAACCTCCCTCTGGGTGAAAGTGAATCCCACGCAAAATTTGGTTGTACTGGCTCTTTCGGTGTCGGAATGCATAAAGGACAGATAGACATTCTTTATACAGTGTGTCCATAGAATCCTCGTGCACTTTTAAAAATTAATAATCTTTGATGCGTATATGTTAGAGACATACTGTGAATGAGATATGAAAGAATAATTACCCAAGTTGTTTTTATTTTGGATCCTCTGAACTGCAACTGAAATAATCATTAATAGTTTTGTCTTTTTCAGACATTGCAATTGGTTGAAAATGGTGAAAGTAGAGGAAAAGATTAACTGGGTGATAGGGCTAGCAGATTTCAAATGCATAGCAGCCATGAGAAGAAGATTTACTGCTCAATACGGAAAATATAGGAATATAGGAATTGTTATGCGCTTGAATTCTGTTAACCATGACACTGAGTTATCCTTTTTCCTTACTGTCTTCATTTTAAATCAATTGCAAGGTCTGAAAAATGAAAATTATCAATGTTTCTTTAATTTACCGTTTGCAAAATTCAAATTAAATAAAACAAAAGCAAATATGCTCTTATATCCAATTTACAGAATGTCTCTAGGATCTGTGCATCAAATGTTATTAATTTTTCAAATTGCACAAGAACATTATGGACACACTGTATATATATTAGATTCTGCTCCTTCCTAATCTTTTTTGACTTCGTTCTCTCATATTCTCTCCCATCACATTTAAAAGAATTCTATTTTCCATTTCCCATCTTGCGATTCCTCTGTGGCCCCCTTCTCTCTTATTTTATACTCCTCTTCCCTCTTATGTCATTACTCATCTCTGACATCTCCTCTGTCCTTGATGATCTCTTTATTAACCTACAATTATTATGTATTTTCTCCATTCCTCTTTTCTTTTTATCCTATATTGAAAACTCATAATTTTTGCGGGGTTCGAACCATCTCATCTCACCATCGCGTAATTACGAGTGATTTAGTCAACTCGGCCACCAGATCCTTGGGCTGCGGATGCGATAATGGTGTATTTGAATTAGCGTGGGAAGATAGACAAGCGTCAAACATAGCAACGAGATTAAACAAACTAGTGTAATTGTTGATGGTGTAAGAGAACTTTATTTTAATGTGAATTTGTATTGGTACTATCATTCCTACGTTTTTTGAAGGGTTATTTCTGCTAATAATTGTAGGTTTTTATTTATCGTAATTATTATTGATAGTAATTTTTATTTATCTTAAAAACTTTTTATCTTTATTCATTTAAGATTATTCTAAAAACCGTTTTCCCTATGAGTTTCATTAAGAAATACGTCTGGAAAATCAAGGTACATGTAATCTTGTGATGAATTTTATTATTATTATTAAATTATTATCGCTCCTCTTATAATATTGCCTTATACATGAATTTTATTATTTTTACACTATAATCACATTCGTAATGCAATAATATTAATAATCATTAATGCGTTCTTCTCGGAATAGTTCACATTGAAAATTCATTTGAACATTACTTTGGATGACTATAATTATGTAGTTTGTGCCATGAACAATTTTATTCTTTGGAACTGTTCACTTGGCTTATTTTATACTTTGGATGAAATCTTTTCTATCTATAGGACCAGTTGTTCTTGTTTTCTTTTCCGCTTGACTACTCTTCAGCAATGGACAGTTGATCCATACATATTAGCGTATAAACAGTAACATTTATTAAATTCGTTTATTTAAAAAAATACATGCAATATATGTCAGAAAGAGATGTTGACTTTGTTTTTAGTATTTTAAACCTGATAACGCTCTATTAATTTGTTTTCCAATATTTCTCTATCATTGATAAACTATGAATTACAAATGGTATTTATGGTATGAGAATTCCTTGGAATGACTAACACATACTGAAACATTTCCTGTCAATATATATAAGTAATCAATTCGGGACCTGAACTTTGGGAAACCAGCCTGCATTAGTCCTGGTTTGGACTTGTTCTTTCCTCGCCTCGCCTTTTTTCTCACATTATTATGTATCTTTCTTCCACTGTGTCTCTCATTATGTTCCACCTTTTTAATTTACTCTCTCGGGTTTCATCTCTCCTTTTATCTCAAGTTTGTTTGTTGCCTTTTTTAATATCTTACTTTGGAATACTTAACTGCAAAGTTTTATTCGTTTACCCGTTGATTTGTCCCGAAAAAAATTTCTCGGGACCTGTTTTATAAATTTCGTTCTCCTGGATATTTTCTCATTCTGATTGAGTCGAATTTCGCATTAAGAGTTGCTTATATACAGTTTGTTTTCAATATTTGGTCTCCAGAACGGGCAATGCTTCTGTAGGACTCGATGGAAATGTATTTTTTAATATACAGCCAGACCCCGATTTAGCGCCCTCCTATATAGTGCCATCCCCGCATACCGCCCATTAATCGTTGTGAACAGAACATCCATCTTACGATTATATAGAGCAGTCACGTCAAACTGGCTGCTCTTTCTGCGCCTTATTGCGACCCGAATGCTAATTTCTGTCTTAAATAAATCGTTCGATACTTTATAGAAATGCTTTGCTTTAGCGAAAAGGAGACAAGATTTTTTTTCCCATTCACTGAATTACAGTAGAACGCGACTGCTAAATAGGAGTTTTTTATGGCAAAACAGACCTCCAATTTATTAGATAAAATCTGTTATTCCAGCTCTGGCCCTCATTAAACAACTGCGTACCTTTTATAACATCCATCGCTTTAATTTGGCTCTGACGCCTCCTTGAGTTTGACATGCCTGATGTAGAGCAAGCATATTCCTCGATTTACCGTCACCTCCGCTTTAGCGCAAATGTCAGTGACGGACAGACGATGACGCTAAAACGGTGTCTGACCGTTTTATATATTTCGTGTAAATAAAAATGGATTTGGAAGACTTGACAAATTTTTGTCTGGAATTTGCATTTAAACGATTTAATTTAATAAACTTGAATCCGCCAGCTTAAATATACTTTAAATTTCATATTTTAGCAGTCAAGATATGGTAATCAGGGAATAAAATCAACGCAAACAATTAAATGTATTATATTTGGGCGGGAGTAGGGGGGATGGTGTTTAAGGAGGAATTTGCGGGATTTGGGGGGCGCCCTCATTAATCCCTCTCCGCGATCATTTTCGGCGAC
This sequence comes from Tanypteryx hageni, assembly GCA_028673005.1. Lineage (NCBI taxonomy): Eukaryota > Metazoa > Arthropoda > Insecta > Odonata > Petaluridae > Tanypteryx > Tanypteryx hageni. The sequence goes on along the minus strand of CM054115.1, from coordinate 168,857,261 downwards.
GTATTCCTTCGTTCCTTTAACTTCTGAGAGCGGTTGCGTGTGGAGCTTTGATCGTTCCATGCGAACATTGAATTATATAATAGTACGGCAAAGGGATCTAAGGCGTGAGAAATTGTTGCAAAGCAGCTTAAATTTTACTTATGCACAGGTCTTGGATCGGGAAATTAACCTCCCCTACCGAGAAGACCCTGTAAACACGAAACAACTTGAAAAAATAGAAAAAGCCAGTTTGTTTTCCATTAATTCTGCTTTTATATGATGACCTACTTTTGTGCTGTTAAATCTTGCAAAGTTAAAAGAAAAAATGCGACAAATGTTTGGAAGCATAGAGAGGTTAAGTTCTGAAATGTTGAAAGTTTGAAGATATACTTTCTTTTAGATCATTTGCTTATTTTTTGGCGAGTCTAAAAAAACCGCTCACGCGTTCCGTGTGTCCATCTGTCTGAGGCGCTGATTCTGCCTAAACGAACACAACTAGAGACTTCGTTTTTTCGTCAAACGATTCCGTACTCTCTCACGTTAGAATATTATATCAGACTAAACATACCAGTATGCGTAACTTATAACATTCCGTTTTAACAATAAAAAAACGCCATTTACTGCCTGATTCAGCAGCTCTTCCTTTACTTATTATAAATCATTATGATCGCGTTATATAATTACGTGCAAGATTTCATTTTTTTGCGCGGCTGGGGATCAGATTAATGGATCCATATCTCAATTGCAACCTATTTAAAAATCGGCTTTTCGCTGTCTTGCGGTGGAATTGCAGCGTTGAGCATTTCAAAACCAAAGACCAACATACTCGACCATCGTATGCAAGAGATCAAAATTCCAATAAAATGTTTTCTTACAAACCGATTTCAAAGCCGAAAACGGTAAATTCTCTAATAAAAAAATACCATGAAATATTCCATATAAATCGCTTACTCTGTCACTCTGCGTATCGCTGTATGCACCATCAGGGGCATAATATAAATTATATATATATATATATATACAAAGAATCTAAATAATAATGAGCAATGTTTATAATTCTGCCACGCTGAGGGAGACGGCTATGTATTTTAAAGGAGAGTGAGAATCAGAATGGGTAGTGTTTTAATTTTCATTTTATATTTAATTCATACGTGCCCGCCAAAAATAGCGGGCAATTAAGATAATTTTCCAACAATGTAGAACCTCTGTATTATATCAGCATTTATTTATTGTTTTTTTTTGTAATACGAAGGTGTTTAACTTAACAATCCTAACAGATTGACATTAGATCTTTTGGATGCGCTCTCTTTCCTTCAGCCGACCCAATCACTCAAACCTTTAGTGCCACTATCTATCAATGTCGGCAGACCGAAAATTTTGATCCAGCGACTTTAAAGCCACAATATGGGAAAAATATCAAATTATCGGAATTTCAGGGAAAGAATTTAATTTATTTTCATTTTCATAAAAACCGCTGGAAAAGGCATTTGAAAAACGAGCAAAGGCGTAATGCCATTCTACTAATGGAAAAATCGAGTATCAGATAGGGAAGTTGTTCCGTTTATTAATCAAATAACGAAACTTAGGTTCTCAATTTTCGTTAGTCATCACACACGCATACGTACATATGCGAGCATTTTTTGTCTCTTGGGTATTTGCCAAATTTTTCCCTTGGCCTAAAAATATTCGTTCGAAGCAAAGGATTACTATGAACTATCAATTAGGGATTTGAGATTTAAAATTACAGGGAGAGATTTGCTCTGTCGGTTTAACTCTTGAAATGTCTCTATCGTGGCCATCAGTGCTTACCTTTGTAATAACTACGAGAGGAGATAAAAAGGAAATGCATATCCAAAAAAATGAAAATTGCTCAAATGAAGTATCGATCTCAAAATATATGGCTCAAACTCGACCATAGTATTTGTCTATATCTCCCAGTAGGTGTATTTAGATGCATATTCTGAAAACACTGCGAATCACCAATTTCCACCCAATTCTTTTCAATAATCCTCGGAAAATTTTATGCCAAGAGAATATATATCTCCTAATTTTAATTTCAGTTAAATCCCACGATTAAAAAATACGCAATGCGTTATTCTTTCTTGTCCCTAAAAAAATCTCATAGCCTTTAGCCGAGGGATCACATTATTTGCATATGGAAGCCATAAGTGGAATATCATGGATACCCTCAAAAATTCCCCCCTCCCCCCATGGTTCCGCTTGGATTACACGGAAGCTCATTGGAGGAAGGCGGATGGGCAGCAGGAGGAGAAACAAACTGATTTATTTGGAAATATTCTGTTTCAAGAGTTCATTATTTCGGTTAGAGAGAGAGAGAGAGAGGGAGCGTCCTAACATCTCTCATTCCTTTCTTCCATTCTCTTCCTTTCTCTCCCCTTCTCCCTACAACCTTCTAAATTTACTTTTTATCTTTTCCTCTTCCCACTCTGATTTATCTTTCAATTATCCTTTATAATTTATCACCCATTTCTTTCCTTTTCTCGATGTATTTTAATCATTCTCTTACGCACTCCTGTTTCCTTTCCCTCCTCGTGTATTCACATTCTTTTTGCCTCTTCAGTTTCTGTCTTCGATTTTCCCACAAAATACGTAGATTAATTTTTGGCACTGGTGGTTTGGGAATGTCTTTTTTGATTTAAAAATCAACTCTCACTGTAGGATCCTTTATCTATATAATTGGCCGAGCCTTAGTGAAAATATTTACGATAATAAAAACAGGAAAGAAAAAACTTTTCTTTTGGATCCGTGGATATTTCTTTTTGCGTTATTAAATGTGATAAAAGTTAAAAAAGGTAATAGCTTTCCCTAGGATTTCTGCAGGAGCCTTGCTTGAATTATCATTTAAGTGGTACTTTAAATTATTACGTCTTCACGGCTGGAATCTAAGTTATAGTAATTCCTGAAATAAGCCGCTCGCATTGTCCCTCGCATTGAACATAATTTTATAAGAATTGTTATTTGTTATTATAACTATTTCCGTTAATATATTAGCAAATGTGTTTAAGAAAATATAGAATGAATGTTTTCATTATCATTATATATCGACGTTTCTTACAGAGGAGGAGGAGGATATAACATATAGGAGGATACTAATGTTTAGGCCCTTCCAGATGAGCTGGAGATTCGAAATTTTTTCTTAGGTAGGATTTTGTGCAAAACCGACTAGAAAAAACGAAAATCATGAAAAAGTGCAACAATGCGGACGTCTAAAAATTCGCAATTGTTTAAACAAGTTTTCAAGGTTTATGTATTTTCGCATGTGCTACGGAGTTGAAATTTTTTTATAAGTAGAATTCGTAAAAAACGAAATAGGGATTATACAAATTTCGATATTTTAATTTGTTTGGCAGTTAAAAATATTAAAGTTTAAACAAATAGATAAATGTTTAGACATTCGGGATGAGCTAGGAAGCTGAAATTTTCAAGTTATGTACAGAGTAGTGCATTTGCACAACTAAACATTTGAATCTCTCCATAAAAATATTGCGGCGGCCGTTAAAAATGTTTAAAATTTAAACAATTGGAAAAATATTATTTGACTTCTAGAAGTACTAGAACTTTAAAATTTGGCAGAAGTGTGTACCATTAGCACCCCATAATGGAGAAAGTATAAAATTTTTTAAAATTGCAAAGTTTTGGGATTGTTTTAATCTATTATTTTTACATAAGGGAAAAACGAAAATCGCTCCGGAGGTGAAATATTTAGAATTAAAAAAATATTTGTAATGATGAAATATGAAAAATGAATGTTTTTTTATGTTGAGATGATATGCTTGCAGAATGCAAGCGTCAACTACTAGTATATTATTTTGATTTTCTTTATCTTTCTTCCAGTATTAGACATAAATATCTTTCTCTATCGTTGAATTATATTTTTGCTTTTATCCGTCAACGCTGGAATGGTCACGCTGGTTCACCATGACCCGATAGGTTATGTATTACTTATTTATATATAGCTGGAAATTCCGAGTACATTCCTAGTAAGACGAACATAGCATAGTAAACTTGGGTTGTATTTACATGTGTAATTTGTGTATAATGTAAGTATAAAATATATAGTATTATGGTATAATTTGAAATAAAAAAATAATTTGTTATAAATACGACATATACAGCACTATTTTCAGTTTCTTTCTAATACAGTTATTTTTTAAAATCATCCAATAAGTTTTTCGGTAGTTAATATGGGACTAACAGAACCAGATTATAAGTCTTTGATGAATAAAGTAATAAATCAGATGATATTCGTAGAAAAATATTTCATTGCCAGGTCCTGGTGACCCGGCGCGACCAAAATCGCTGGTCTAATGGGTGTGACTATTCAAGGTTGAAAATATTCACCCAAGTTAATAGGAAGTATTATTATCGATATTCATGATTTTGGATAAAATTTTTTCTGGATTTTTTTCTCGCATTTTTTGCTTATTTTATTAGCTTACGTTTTTGAACGTTATTTCATTGAAAATATCGTTACCGATAATGCGATTTAATGAAATTTTTCAGCATAAAATGCTATCTGTAATTATTATAGCAAAGTTAGGTGTTTACCTAGGCATAAGGTGCATTCTTTCTTCTACATATGTTTATCCTTATTACCTGTCTTGTTCTCTCCTTTCCTTCCTCAGTATATTTCGCGTCCCTTCTGCTTTCTCCCTCTCCCGGTCCACTTTCACTCTTTTCCTCACTACTCCCCGTATAGCCACTGTCCCGATGACATTTCCTCCGGCTTAGGGTCTGATACCAGGGGCCGTAGCTAATGATTCTCCGTGGTCTTCCTTGGATGCTACAAGTCGGTTCTCGCCGCATCCCTTATTCCCTCTCGTCCTCTTCTCCCTCCCTCGACCCTCTATCTCTCTCTCCTCTCTCTCCTCTCTCTCTCTCCTCTCTCTCTCCTCTCTCTCCTCTCTCTCTCCTCTCTCTCTCCTCTCTCTCTCCTCTCTCTCCTCTCTCTCTCTCTCTCTCTCCTCTCTCTCTCCTCTCTCTCTCTCTCTCCTCTCTCCTCTCTCTCTCTCCTCTCTCTCTCCTCTCTCTCTCTCTCCTCTCTCTCTCTCTCTCTCCTCTCTCTCTCTCCTCTCTCTCTCTCTCTCCTCTCTCTCTCTCTCTCTCTCCTCTCTCTCCTCTCTCTCTCTCCTCTCTCTCTCTTCTCTCTCTCCTCTCTCTATCTCCTCTCTCTCTCTCTTTATCTCCTCTCTCTCTCTCTCTCTCCTCTCTCTCTCCTCTCTCTCTCTCCTCTCTCTCTCCCCTCTCTCTCTCTCCTCTCTCTCTCCTCTCTCTCTCTCTCCTCTCTCTCTCCTATCTCTCTCCTCTCTCTCTCTCTCCATCCCTACCCCATCACTAATTATTCCCCAAAACCCCCTCAGCACACGCACCCCCCGTTTACTCTCTCTCTCTCTCTCTCCAGACATCATCCCTCTCCTGATCCCATTTCCCGTTCGCCTTTTAATACTTCGCCCTCTCGCCTTTTCCTTCCTCTTTCTCTCTTTCCCTCTGTTTACCCATTCACCCCTTCAATTCTCTCCTTTCCCAAGCTCGCCTATTCGCGTCGCTCTTCTCCTCCACATTCTCCATTTTCCCCAATCTCCCCTTCACCCTCCATATCCACCCTCTTCCCTCCCATTTTATCGCTCTCACCATTTCCCTCCATCGCAGTCCTCTTTTTCCATCGGCTGAAGTTTCATCGGTTTCAATTACTTCTTGATTATTGGTTGTCAGGATCGGGTATTTATTTTTACAAATGAGGGCTTTTTCTTCTCTATCGGGAGTGGCTGTTACACCGGCTCGCAGTCTTCCCTCCCTCCCCCCTCTCTCTCTCGTTCTGTCTTTTTATTCGATGCTTAAGTTCTGAGAATAACTTGCGAGGGCTCCCTACGTCTCACGCAGACGCGCTACCAAAAGTTCTCCTTTGCTTGCGGAAATTGAGTAATGATCGATAGCTCTTCCCGAGGTAACACTCTCAAACTTTTCTCTCCCAAAACACCTCTTAATTTAGTTCAACGACGCGAGATCGGGAATTTCGGATGCTATTCTGCAAGTTTTGATTGATTATTCCAGTGGACATTTTCTGGCATCAGCGGGTTTAGGTTTACGGAGATGTTTAGGCGGACTTGAGTACCTGTAAACTAAAACACTAGGTTGTTAATTTTTATTATGCTAATAATAATAATTATTATTATTATCAACTAGACATTATTGGGCAGCCGGCTACATGACAGCCTTTATCAATTTTGTGCTTATGAATGTCCTTATAAATTGGTACCAATATATTACATACAAAACATAATTTACGCATAAAAAAGCGATGTGGTAATTTAGAAAAGGTAATTATGATATGTTACAGGTATGAGACCGTTCGCGTGGGTTTCGTTCCTGGAGGATCCCGCAAAACGCAATATAATGCAGGAGACAAATTTCAGAATTTGGGTTTGGAGATGTTTGAGAAACGTGTTCGTTGGATGTGGACGAAGAAAAGGCTTACGTCAATAGAGTTGTGATGTGAAAGTTCTTTCTTTTTGCTTTTTTATAATTTCTACATAGGGACATACCACTGATTCAATGCTTCTATTGAAGTTTATACCATTTTTCATGAACTGTTAACCTAGATTACTTTCTCTTTTAGTTTGAATGCCATATTAACGATATCCGCTAATACCTTTCTAATTCATTGCGGTTTCTTTGTCCCTAGATTTTCGCTGCACATATATCTTCATACAGTCGTTGAAAAAATATTCTATTGGCAGATTTCCGTTCGAATCTTGCCTCGAACTCTACACTAGACATGACAGGCATAAACGGAAAGGATATATTTCGTTCATATCCACCGCGCTCTCTCTTTCTCTCTTGCTCTGACCTCCTATCTAATATTGATGTGACAAAGAATCCCTCCATCACGATTGTCCAATGCAAAATACCGAGCAATTCCTCGTAAAGGCAAAATTGTATCTACTGGGGTGATCTCGAATAAGCAAAATCGTAAACGGCAATGCTGCGAGTTAAACTTAGAAATGCAGAAGTAAAGGGAGAAGCAGCATTGCTATACGTTGTATCGTCAAGATTGTTGGAGGGTTTATTATAATAATACAGCATTATAATCCGTCTCGGTTCTTTTACGGTCCCGCCATATACTATCCTATAAAAAATTCTCTTAATTCTAACATAGGTAAACAAACTCAACAATACATGTCAAAGTACGATTTTAAATGATCACTGCAACGACAAACTTTATTGCATTTTCTTATTATCCCCCCGTAGTTTGATCTAGGGTATCGTCATCATCATGCTGCTGTCCGAAGACAGGTTTCAGCTGAATCGCTGCCTCCATCTCTCTCTCTCTCTCTCTCTCTCTCTCTCTCTCTCTCTCTCTCTCTCTCTCTCTCTCTCTCTCTCTCTCTCTCCGGAAGGCTCTTTTATACCTCTACAAGTTCTATATTCCTGCTTTGAATTCTCTAATATTCCTATTCTTTTTTTCCCTCTTCCTCTTCTTCCACTAATTTTGCCTTCTAAGATCGTCCTTTGTAAACACTGTCTTCTCAATATGTGCCCTATCCAATTTGCTTTTCTTTTCCTGATTGTTTTTATTAGCGACCTTTCTTGTCCAACCATTTCTAATACTTCTTCGTTTCTCTTTCTCTGTTCACTTTCATCATCCTCCTCCATACCCACATCTCAAAACTTTCTAAATATTTTTTCTCCTTTCTCCTTACCGTCCACGTCTCTGCGCCATAAAGAGCTATGCTATGTAACATTTCGCTAATTTATTCCTTTTTTTAAATTTATTTTCTTGCTTGTGAGAAGCTCGTTCATCTCGTTAAATGCTGCTTTTGCCATTGCAATCCTATTTCTGATGTCTTATGTATTACTTCCATCCTGCGCTAAAATACTGCCAAGATATTTGAAACTACTTGTTCTAATTTTTGGCCATTTACCATTACATTTAATTCTTTATGTTCCTTTGAAACCACCATGGCTTTCGTTTTTCGGCATTGATCTTTATTCCATATTGTTGGCCAACCTCCACTAGTCTGTCTGTCATCCTCTGAAGCTCTTTCTCGTCTTCTGCTATGAATCCCCGATCATCTGCATATTTAATGGTGGTAATAATTTCACCTCCTATCTTAAATACTTTCTCTTCCATCAACGCTTCTTCTGTTATTATTTCTGCATAGATATTAAATATCTCTGGTGAAATAGGACATCACTGCCTCACTTCCCTCCCTAATGAAGTACTTTCTGTTTCTTATCCTTCAACCCTGACTCTAATCTTTTGATCTAAGTAAAGGGTTTTTCAGTAATCTTTTATAGTTCCAATCTATGTCTATTTTATTTAAATAGCCAAAATTTTATCCCATTTCCCTCGGTCAAAAGCTTTCTCCCAATCTACAAATGAAAAGTTCATATCTTTATTGACTTCTAGAGCTCTTTCTATTATCATCCTCATACATCCTATAGCATCTCTTGTCCCTCTTCCTATTCTGAAACCAAACTGATTATATTGCAACTCCTTTTCTATTTTACCTTAAATTCTTTTGGTTGTTATTCTGGCTAGAACTTTAGCTGTATGAGAAATTAAACTAATAGTTCTGTAATCCTTACAACTTTTTGCGTTGTTCTTTTTCTCCAGTGGTACTGTAACATCATCCAAAAAATCTTCAGGCCATATGCCAGTATCATAAACTTGGTTAAAGAATTTTGTGGGTTGTTTAACTGCTCCCGACCCCCAAAACCTTAAGAACGTTCCCTAGTATATCATCACTTCCAACAGCCTTCCTTCTTGTCATGTCATCAATTGCTCTTTTAACTTCAGATTCGAGAATACTTGGTCCTAGCTAGTCTTTTTCCACGTCATATTTTTCATCTAATTCAATATTTTCTGGTTTGTCTTCTTTGTCATACAGTACCTCAATGTATTCTTTCCAGACACTCTTTACATCGTCTGGCTCCGAGACTATTTTACCACTTTTGTTCATGATTCCTTTACGTCCTATCTTTCTTGCCTTTTTCTTGAATAGTTCCCTTGCTTTGCTATACATGAGGTCTGTTCTAAAAATCCTTTCACACTCGACAATTTCCTCGCATTTCTCATTTATCCACTGTTCTCTGGCTTTATTTGTTTCCCATCTTAAAGCATTATTTAACTCCTTGTACTTTCTTTGGCCTTCTTCAGTGTTTATGTTCTTACATTTTTTGTAGCATGGCTGCTGTGACCCAGGGTTTTTTCTTTCGCCCGTTATCTTTCCTACTTTATTTTCCATTACATCTTTAATGTTTCTATGGATGTATCTCCACTACTCATCTACATTGTTCCTATTTTCTTCAGCTCTCTCCCTCAACCTTTCCTCCAGTTCAGTCATGATGTCCTCCTTGTTCTTAAGGAGTTCCTCTAAGTTCCATTTCTTGTTAACTCTTATGCTTCTCTTCACACTCTTCAGTCAACATTGTGCATTTGTCACCAAAAAGTTGTGGTCGGAATTGATATCTGCCCCTGGTAGTGTTTTCACATTTTTAATGCTATTTATAAATTTTTAATTGACTAGTATGCAATCTATCTGGTATCGACTCTGGTCTCCTGGGCTTCTACATGTGTCAAGTCTCCGCTGGTGGTTAAACCATGTATTAGTTACAATCAATCTATTTCTATGGCAGAATTCTATAAGTTTCTCCCCTCTTTCATTTCTCTTCCCTAGCTCATATTTTCCCATTATGTTATCTTCCTGTCCCTCTCCGACTACACTTCCAGTCTCCCATTACTATGGTGGTGATCCTTCCTTTTCCTCCTCCTTCAATATCTCCGTAATCTGTTCATACATTTCATCTACTTCGTCATCACCAGCCTTAGTAATTGGCATATACACTTGAATTATAATAATTTCCACTGGCTCCATCTGAAGTTTTACGGCTGTTTATCTATCATTAAAGTCACTATCTTGCTAATTCTTTCAGCTATCTCTCATCATAATCCCCACTCCCCTTTCCTTTTTCTCTCCTCCCGGGTAAATAATCTTAAATTCGTCTGAATTTATCTCGTCTTATCCTTCCCACTGAACTTCACTAAGACCTACTATACCGATATTTTCCCTCATTTCTCTTTTTAAGTTCTCTAATTTCCCCCCTGAATTCATAGTCCTAATATTCCATGTACCTATTCTTAATTTCTCACTACTTGCTTTCTTATGAATGTTACATTTCCTCTGTGCATCCCCTAGGGTAGTCTCTACCCGTAGATCCGATTGGGGGACTATTTTACCTCCGGAAAATTTTACCCCAGAGAGATCCATAGAGGTATTTGCAGCTTTTTAGCCTATCATGGGAAATATAATGAGGTGGTTTCCCCTTGCTTTCCTCGTCGCAATTTCACAAGAGTGATTACCCATCTGTAGCTGTTTAGATCCACATGATCACCACCTACAGAGGTACTGTGGAAGCTGCTACCCTTTCATAGGGGGATGTGAAATCCCCAAGACTGCTTCTTAGTCTGACTCTTCCCCTCAGACCTTTCCGGCTTGGGTGGTCCTACCAGGGGAATTATCTCCCGCCAGCATTGCTCTTTGGTTCATAAGAGTACACAAACCCTCCCACCTCTGTAAAGTTATGCAGTCCTTAGGGAGGGATCAAGTGTATATTCGAGTGAAAATTGGGAATTTACTCTCATAGGTAATCGACGAATACTTGGCCCTAATATCATATTATTTACTTTATTAGGATGTTGATGGTTTATTTAATTGTTTATTTTTTAATACGAAACGCGCGCCTGCACACACACTTTGGGATGATGCTACGTTACGTGGCTAAAACAATAAAAGTCTTAGTAGAGATTTCAATTAGCGTTCGCCTTCTAATATTGTACATCCTCCTGCGACGTATTTCACAATATCGTACTTATCAGTTTTATGCAATTTTCATTTATCTCCTTTCGAAAATTCTATATGAATAACCTAAAACTATTTATTTACAACGCACTTCGCCACTGTTGCCATTACCATGTATGGATTCACTGAATGCCAACTTCGAGTTTTGTATTATTACATGTTCATTTTCCAAAAGATTTTCACTGAATTGCTTTATTAACCAAATGAATGTCGCGAGGGAAAATTTAATCTCCCCAGACATTGCAAAATCGTTATTCTTTAATCCATAATACAATATTTTTTACAAATATATATTGTGGTGATTCATAATGACGACTTTTTTTACATGTATCTATCCCACTGAGCTTCTAGGAAGCATTTTTAGCATAAAGAACTTTCAGAAAAATGGACGGTCCACAGTTTTACGTTATAACGAGATTTCACTATATTTTTGTGATCGCCGCAGTAAAAAAAATTCCGCCAAAGGTAACGTGATTTACGACATGGTGGAAAAAAAACGCTTGATATACACGCAATACACACTAAATTCTCCATCTTCTGTCTATCTCCCCAACTAATCTTCCCCCCTCTCTCTCCTATCTCCTTTCTCTTTCCTCCTCTCCTTTTTCTCACCTCTCCATCTCTTTCCTACCTTCCTTTTCCTGGCACCCAGTTCTCGCCATCTCCCTTTATCTTCGCTTCGTAGCCGCCTTCCTCCCCCAATCTCCATCTTCCATATTCTCCCCTCTCTTCCCCATCCTCCCTCTTTCCTCATTATCCATCTCTACCCCAATTCACCCTCCCTCTCTACCTCCATTCACCCTCCCTGTCTTCCCCCATTTACCCTCCCTGTCTTCCCCCATTCACCCTCCCTCTCTACCCCCATTCTCCCTCCTTCTCTTTCCCCATTCTCCCTCCCTCTCTTTCCCCATTCTCCCTCCCACTCTTCCCCCATTCTCCCTCCCTCTCTTCCCCCATTCTCCCTCCCTCTCTTCCCCCATTCTCCCTCCCTCTCTTCCCCCATTCTCCCTCCCTCTCTTCCCCCATTCTCCCTCCCTCTCTTCCCCCATTCTCCCTCCCTCTCTTCCCCCATTCTCCCTCCCTCTCTTCCCCCATTATCCCTCCCTCTCTTCCCCCATTATCCCTCCCTCTCTACCCCCATTATCCCTCCCTCTCTTCCCCCATTCTCCCTCCCTCTCTTCCCCCATTCTCCCTCCCTCTCTCTCTCTCTCCCCCCATTCTCCCTCCCTCTCTTTCCCCATTTTCCCTCCCTTACTATGGTTCCTGTCACTTGCACGTCCACCTACAACTCCAACCCCAAAACGCCGCTTCTCTTCGACGCTTCCCAGCCCAACCCTTCCTCCGCCGCAACTCACATTTCTCTATTCCCCTCTCTTTCACTCTCACACACTCAATAATTCTCTCTCTCCTCCCACGCTCCTTTCTCTCTACGTACCTCTCTGTCTCTCTCTCTCTTCACACCATTCCATCTCTTCCTACCTCCCTTAAATAAACTCCCTTCCTCTCCTGCCTCTCTCCTTCTACCAACATTTTGAAGAGGGATTGATACTCCTATGCGCTCTCATTTAACAAGTGGAACGGAATAGGAGCGTCGTACATATATGAACCCCTTTCCTTTCTCTATCTTACTCTAGTCCTACTCTCTCTCTATATATATATATCTCTCTCTCCCCCCGTCCCGACTCCATTTTCGCTTCTCAAGGATGAGGGCATAAAAGCCTCTATATCGGTTACAAAAAGAGGTCCCCGCTTCACTCAGTGAGGGAGGCTTGTGGGCGGGTGGAAGGAGAAGAGATGCGGCGGTTCTTGGAGGTAGGATGGAGGAAGTGTAGTGTACGGCGAATGTAAATCCCCAAACTCCTTTTTCAACCCTTCCTCTCTCTCTTCCACTCCTCTCTCTCTTTCACTTCTCTCTCTCTCTCTCTCTCTTCCTTTACCCGGTCGTAAATTTGTTTCGCGACGTTTGCGGTAGAAGGAGCGTGAATTAAGTTCCGCGTTCGTCAAACTAATGTATTGTCGGCCTCGTCCGCCGGGAATTATTGCGAGGATTTTTTCTTTACCGAGTACTTCTTGAACGTTCTGCGAAAGAAATTACGGAAGGGTCGATTTTATCTGTTAAAAAAATCCTTCTCTTCTCACATACTATTTGAAGTTTGAATGGAGACTAAATGCGTCATCTGAAGAAAGATCGAATCTTTTCATGAGAGGTATATCGGATATATATATATATATATATATATATATATATATATATATATATATATATATATATATATAAATATATAAACATTTAGTGTGTTTGTTTGTTCCTTCAGTGCCATATTGTTGCTTTATTAATAGTCAGACCTACCCAGCACTAAAATTTACGGTACATTTCAAAATCCATTCCAGTAAACGATTTTTCCCTTCCTCCCCCTCTCTCTCTCCTCTTCGGCAGATGATGGGAACCTTTATCCCTCTCATATACCACACACAACCGCTCCCTCCCTCTCTCTTATACCCTCTCCCTCCTTTCCTTAACTTTCCTTTTCCTCCTCCTCCCTTCCCATCACGCTTATATCCGGAAAAGACCTCCCTAAGCCCTGCAGCGCCATCTCTTATCCGCTGTCTTCGCCATTTCCGGTCATTCTCGTCCCTTTAGGGACGCTAAAAGGCGCTTCAAAATCCTCACCCGCAGGGCTGGAAATGGAGCGCCTCCCCCATTTCTCCTATTCTCTCTCTCTTTCCTTTTCCTTCCCCAGCCCCTTACTCTCCACCTACCTAGATGCTTATTAAAAGCAGTTCATTTAAAGAGATGGCAGAAGGGAGGAGAGAGAGATGGAAAGAGGGAGAGAGTGAGAGGGAGAGAGTGAGGGACAGAGAAAGATAGAGTGAGAGAGAGAGAGGGGGATGGAGATATAGGGAGAGAGGGAAGGAGAGAGATGGAGGGAGAGAAAGAGGGAGAGATGGAGGGAGATAGTGAGGGACAGAGAGATAGAGAAAGTGGGAGATAGAGAGAGAAGGGGGAGATAGATAGATAATCGTCTTTATTTGGGCGAAATTTGGACCATAAGGTCCATTTTAGAGAGGGAGAGAGAGAAAGAGGAGGAGAGAGAGGGAGAGAGAGAGAGAGGGAGAGAGAGGGGAAAAGTGGTTAGGAGAGCGAAGAAGGGAGAGAAAGAGAGGAGCCGGTGAAAGCTAAGCCGGCAGAAGAGGGTCTTACATTTGCGGTTTCGGTGACTCCCAAGGTAATGAAATTACGGAGGAGAAAAAGAAGAAATTGTTTAATTGCCGTGTGCTCAAAGTGAAATCGACCAAATTAAGAAAAAATTGTCGGACCATGGATGAAAGTTAGGATTCGAAAGATTCGTTAGTGATTTTTATTGATCTATTTTTAACCGTCATCCTGAATTCCGGTCGTCTCCGAAGCATACAGTGTTTGTCTCGTAGCGAAACTTTTCATGATGGGTATGTCTTCTCAAATTAGAGAATTCCTAATTTCGCTGTTATTATGAGAAAACCGGAAAATAAATTCGGAGCGGATATGAATTATTGTAGTTAATATGTTGTTCATGAGGCCTAATTTAAACGACTGATTATGTTGTTTTGACTCGTGCTAATTAAGATGAGTATTAAATGCGTTAATAGATTGATAAACGTAACTGTTATAGCAGCTGGTAATATATGGTCATGCATGCCTTTTCATCTGTCGTATTAATTACCATAAATATCAATGAAGAACCTACTGGTTTGGCATTTGGTTGCATTCTCACAGTCACAACGATTATTAGCACTGGATTTGAAGGATAATATCTTTAGTTGATTGTTGAAAATTAATCCCACTCACAATCAGTGAACATTTAACATCTAAGCAGAATCTTGTGTACATAAGAGACGGTTTTTCTTGAACTCCGTGTTGCATGACAAAGTGTACACATTTTTCCGATCACCAGAATCATTACACATGGCTGAAAATATTATTTTTGCTTCTATGTGAACAAGAATCTTTTCCATTGGGATAAAGATATATTTTCTCTCGAATATTTTTCTCCGATTTTTGTAAAACTTGTACCTAGGGAATCTCCTCATCTGTGTTCTCGAAATCGATATCAAACAAATTGTTTCCATCGTAAAAATGATGGGATTAAGGACTTTTATGAACAGCGCAATGGTGGTATAGCTAGCTTTGGCCATGTTACACTTGCTAGGTACGATTTTAATTTTAGTAAGTGCGCGAGAGACGCAAAGGCGAACGGACACTATAAAAGAACGGGCTATACATATTTAATAAGCTGCGCCATTATGCCAACGTAGCCCGAAAATTTCATCTTCTTTGTCCGCTTTTAGTTCGACCACTATCTTAATTTTAGTAAGTGCACGGCGAATGGACGTGAAAGTGAAACATTAAGTTTTTTGTAAGAAAAGCGCGCTAAAAATACATAGGAAGGAAGCAAGAAAGGTTTACAAGAATAGAACCAAGAAAAGGATAAAGGAAGAAGTTACGACTATCGCGTGGTTTTTGTTTGCATTCACGCAGTGCGCAACCTCAACGCTACAGACCGGATCCTCACTGTCAATCAGATCGTTCTTCAATGTATTATTGAAATTATTTTCATAATATCACTACCGGGGAAACGAACTGCTAACAACATCGCCACGTCAAACATTCCCTCCGACAATGTGGAAGATTCCTCGTTGTCGACGTTGCGTATGGCTTCAACTGTCTCCTGATATTAATCACTCGGGCTTGATATTGTTGCATGGATATTTTCATTTTCCATGTTGTAACTTTCTCAAAATGAACGATAAAAATTTCAATGAAACAATGCGTGCAAACGGAGAATTGCGAAACGTATAAGACAGCAATTTGCGGAATTGGTTGTTTGGTATTTTATAATATAAATAAAATCATTCCATCATCCAGTAATTCTTTGCAAAGAGTTTAATCATCTCCCTTATTTTTTAAAATATTTTTTTTAATTCTAAATTATACATATACGAATGACACCAAATGAATTTTGGCAGCCTTTAATCGGAGTGGCTTGCTCATTGCGTATGAAGTCCTCAGGCAGAAGATTGACAAAGAATGAGGTCATAGTTAATAAAAGAAGCAGGGAAAGTCCAAACAAAGTACGAATTCGCTTTCAGACTGCATTAATTTCCATTCAAATTCAATTCAATTTTGGATGTCTGGCATGCTAGATATACGAAAAGGTATTTATAGGCGTCCATTAGCTGGAAAAATGAAAACGAAGCGATTAATATTCACCTTTTATTGACTTGCGTTTTATCGACGCCTTTCTCTTCTCTCTTACCGAGGTTCTTTGCGTGCGCAGTGTATGTTTTCTCAAAATGAGCGTGACACCTTGCCATTACAGATAGCCCAATAAATTTTCAATTCATTAGGGAACAGAAACGTTATTGTACGTCATTCCGGTTTCGTCTCTCTTTTCTCCTTATCGTTCTCGCTTTATTAGTTTACAAAGCCATATGGTTGTCCGAACTCCCCATAAGGAGCATCAATCGTACAAAATGTAAAATACTAACATCTTTGCCACATTATATTGATCCTATTTCCTCTCAAATGTGCATTTAATATCATCATCATCAACATGCTTCTGTCCGAAGACAGGTTTTAACTGAATCGCTGCCTCCATTTCTCTCTCTCCCTAGAAGCCTCTTTTATACCTCTATAAGTATTATATCCCTGCTTTATATTATCTAATATTCCTATTCTTTTTCTCCCTCTTCCTCTTCTTCCACTAATTTTTCCTTCTAAGATCGTCCTTTGTAAACACTGTCTTCTCAATATGTGCCCTATCCAATCCATTTAATATAAGGAGATAATAATATGCGAATAATAAGGTAGCTTTAGGATAAAAATGAAGTATTTATCAGGATAGTAATGAGGCAATTAGTTCCTTAAAATGATGTTTGCTAAGATAATGATTATTTATAATAAAAAATCGGTAAAATATCCATTACACAAACTTCCTCATATATAAACGTATTGGTCTTGTGTCACTAAACTCCTTCCTGACTGGAAAGAACCCAAACTGCTACAAAAACAACAAACCGTGGAAAATGTCTCCTGCACGTAATTGGTTTCAATATATTGAGAATCCCAAATATGTGAAATTCAAACTTGATGAATGGTTGAACCTAACACTTATAAATATCAAGTATTAAGTAGACTGGCGAGTGCACATAGGCACTGATGCATTATGGCTGGTAATCGAGATAACTGGGAACAGCTGGGAGGTAGCGTAAAACATATTATAATGTTGCTGAAAGGTATTTACTTATTTTTTTGGAAATATGGTTTCTGCACTATTGCTTATGACTTCACACTATATAACCGAGTTAATTATAATTAAAATCGTTAAAGCCATTTTTTAATTAAATCAACATTTTGATAAATTAAAGACAAACTACCTTTCATTCTTTCTATTCTGGTAATAATATGTCTAAGTATGAAATATTATTTGATTTTGTTTTACTGTTTAGGCTGTAGAGCCGCGCACAGACAGACGGCATAGCTAAAATTTTACTTTCTTGGACCGAGGGATGCCTAAAACATGTATTTCTGTCAAAATCTCAAAATCGATTTTTTCACGATTACAATACCTACTCGCTCTATAAATTACATGTATGATAAAGAAAAAAAACTCTTATTAATGACGTTTTGTGAGTTACATTATAAAATTCCAATTCTTCGAAAAATTATATTTCATCATATATATAAAATCAGCCACGAATGCTTGCAACCACAGGTTTTGCCATCATAGAATAGAACAATGTGGGCATCTGCTTTAACAAGTCTTGAACAACTTGCGATGACATTATGAATATTAAAAAAGTCCATTTAATTTCCATTCATCCTCTCGATATAAAGGAGATTTGCAAGGCATTGCATCTGCCTTATCATCACTATCGATGTTCCATGTTTATAACCTAATATCGGTGAATCACTAATAACGATGGCTGCTTTGTATTCGTTTTTTCCATAACATTTCATGGCTATTAGAGTGCGACAGCTAATCACTTACTTAGTTTCTCGCTCAAGCCGTCTCTTAAAACTAGAATGTTTCGCAAAGTTTTCCCTAGATAGGGGTATAGAAGATACAGTATCCCTTTACTATTTTCACTGCAGGTAGTGGATAGTTAGAATCGTGCGTGAGATTTAAAAAAAAGGGCTCGAAGAAATAATTCACTCGTAAAATATGTAATCCTTGGATAATTCTAAAAGATTTTGGTAATTAACTGTAAGAAAACTTAAATTCTACTGCTATGCTAAAAAGGTTCGTAACTTTAATAAAGTGAATTAGTTATAAATTTATGATTTTATATATTCCGTGATGAAAATAAATCTTTATCAGTTATATGATTTAATGTAGGTATTGAATGTTTGTATCAATTTCTTTCTTATAAAGATCCCGCACTTTTGCTCATAAGCAATATTGTTTTGGCCTTATCTGAAGTAAATTTACTCAACAAAGTTCTGCTGAAAGAAATAAGAATAACAGCAATTAAAAAAGGTCATAAAGTGCCCGGTTATGTATTTAAAATATTTATACTTTTTAAAATGAATGTTTCTATTTTAGCACCTCAGTGAAATTTGAGCCAGGTGTCGTTTTCACGTGTTAGCTGTTAACTTTCATCTGAAGATGAAAGAGTCGGAAAACAACCACTTCTATTGTACCTTCGCTGAACCGTACACATTAATTCATTTTGTAATTCTCTTTTACTTTTCGGGGAATAGCTTTTAAGGTGAATTGAATGAGGATACCTTTATCAGTCCTCTTTTTCGTCTGAGGCGGCCATTCGAGAGGATCATTCTCACCACGCATCATTGTATCAAAAACGCGTCACTCTTAACGACCAGATTTTGCGTTTATTTTATTTGTTCTGGAATTTTAATGGAAAAATAAGTTTACCAAAGGTTACAAATGAATAATCGACCAATTTTTATAGTCTGGGCCTACTTTAGTTCCGAGCGATATTTGTGATCTTTCTCAAGTTTTGGTCTTGTCTGAGCAGATAAGAGTGAGAGGATCTGTGGGAGATATTTTCTCTTCCCTCTCGATCAGGTGCTCTCCTTCACGTCTCTCTCTTCATCCTATCCAATCGATTCGCTTCACATCCCTCACCCTCCCTTCTCTTACCTTCCTCCATCTCCCTTCCAATACCTTCCTCTCCCTCCCTTCCCATTCCTTCCTTCCCATTCCTTCCTTCCTTCCCATTCCTTCCTTCCCATCTCTTCTCATACCTTCCTCCCCCTCCCACCCTCCTCCCTCCCCTCCTCCTCCCAGACACATGGATGACAGAAAATTCACGGTACTAATATTGCTTGATTTTAGTAAAGAGTTTGACTCAGTAGATAAAGACATACTCCTAGCAAAACTCCGCTGCATGAGATTCTCTTTACCTTCAATAGATTGGTTCTCTTCGTACCTTAGCAACCGTTCCCAGCAAGACATCTACAACGATTCCTCGTCCTCTCGGCTTAATGTTAACCAAGGCGTTCCGCAGGGCTCAATTTTAGGTCTTCTATTGTTCTCTTTAATTCATAAATGATTGTTCTCAATACTTAACTTACTCCAAGCATCATTTGTACACCGATGGTCTCCAAATCTACTTAGACACAAAACCCAATAACTTATCTCTTTCCATAGCTAACATAAATCATGACTTGGCCCAACTTCAAGAATGGAGCTACGATAATTTTCTCACCATAAACCCCTTGAAATCTCAAGCCATTTTAATCGGTTATCCGAAACTACTGGCATCTATAAACCTTGCAGAATCAGTTCCTCTGTCTTTGAACGGCTCAGTTATACCCTATTGCAAAAATCGTAAAAAATCTCGGGATTCTAATTAATGAAACGCTCACCTGGAATAATCATATAATAAAAATCTGCAAGACGGTAAACTCCTCCTTACACACTCTAAGGCCTCTCGTTAACATTCTTCCCTCGTCACTAAAAATACAGCTAGTGACCTCCCTAATTTTTCCTCACTTCGATTATTGTGATGTTGTATACCAGGACTTATCAAAGGAACTCGCCATTAAGCTACAACGTTCTCATAACGCCTGCATCAGATTCATCTTTAATCTTAAAAAATCTGACCATGTCTCAGAATACTTCCGTCGACTCTCCTGGCTAAAAATTGATTCCCGAAGAAACCTTCACCTTCTCTCTCTATTGTATCAAATTCTAAATAACAACATCTCTTGTTATCTTTCATCTAATTTTGTCACCATTAATACAGTTCACCATTGCAATACCAGAGGATGTGATAAACTACTAACTCCACTTCATAGAACAGAAATTTACAACAAATCCTTTACTGTCACTGCTTGTAAACTCTGGAATGGCCTTCCAACGTTAATAAAAAACTCTCTATCTCTAAGCACTTTTAAACGCTTGTATTACAAGCATCTCCTCTCACTTCCCATGCATTGAACCACACACTATCTTTTCTTTCAGGTTGTCACAAGAATGCGCTTATTAGGCATAAATTTATAATTTTATTTGATTTATTTTCCTGTATCATAATGACGATGTAATCTCCCAGGCATACCTTACCCTACAATCCCTGTTCCCCTCTCACCCCCCTCCCTTATATGGATATAAATGTATGTACATATGTTTGCATTTATGAATGTTTTTTTTCTCTGTTTCTCATATTACTGATTTTTTTCTTTCTTTTCTTTTCCTTCCCCTGAACTATTTTAGAAATTTTCGCGGTTTTTTACACCTCTCTTCTCTTCGTAGGTGTTTTCCGCAGTGGGAATTTTTCTGTGTTAAAACATTACTGATACACAGTTTTTTATGACCCACAAAATTAACATTCTTTGGTAATGCTCTGTTATCTACTAACAAATATATTAACTTGTAATTAATTTGTATTTTGTTAAAATCTGTTTGTAATTAATTTCTCTTATTTTGTAAATATTATAATTACTTATGTGACGAAAGGGTTAAATGTAAGAAGGGACTACATAGTCTCAATTTCGCCCTAATAAAGTCGTTTGTCTGTCTGTCTTTCCCCCTCCTCCCTCCCCCTCCTCCCTCCCCCTCCTCCCTCCCCCTCCTCCCTCCCCCTCCTCCCTCCCCTCCCCCTCCCCTCCCCCCCTTCCCCCTCCCCTCCTCCATCCCCTCCTCCATCCCCTCCTCCATCCCCTCCTCCATCCCCTCCTCCATCCCCTCCTATTCCTCCCTCCCCTCCTATTCCTCCCTCCCCTCCTATTCCTCCCTCCCCTCCCTCCTCTCCTCCCTCCCCTCCCCCCTCCCCTCCTCCCTCCCCTCCTCCCTCCCCTCCTCCCTCCCCTCCCTCCTCTCCTCCCTCCCCTCCTCCTCCTCCCTCCCCTCCCCCCTCCCTCCCCTCCCCATCCTCCCTCCCCTCCTCCCCCCTCCTCCCCCCTCCTCCCTCCCCTCGTCCTCCCTCCTCTTCTCCTCCCTCCCATCCCTCCTCCCCCTCCTCCTCCCCTCATCCCTCCCCTCCCTCCTCCTCCCCCTCCTCCTCCCAATCCAACTCTTTTTGGAAGACGCCACCACCGCCGAATCCTCCCTCCTTAAAGTCCACCCATTTGACTCGGTCGTATCCCACGATTGTAATCTCTCTTCCCGTATCCTCCGACGCTCTTCTAATTTAATCTCCGTTCTCCTCCATAACCTCTCCATCCTTTCGGATCGGCTATATTGTGCCCGCGATCCCATAACACTCTTCGTGTATGTGTGTGCCCGCGCTTCGTATGATATTCGTTCCAGTTCTGGGTTACGACGGCTTCTTCATCTATCCTACCGCGCCCTATCAATCTCCCTCTCTCTCTCTCTCTCCATCCTTCTCCCTCTCCTTGCTGACTCCTCCAATAGTCATTCTCTCGATATAAAAAAATTCTTCTGTCACTCTCTGTGTGCGACGTTTTTTACTTTCTTCATATACGAAGTATAGAGAGAGTATTGTTTTCGTGAAAAAAATCGAAGTCGAGATTTCAGCGGAAATAGATGTTTTAAGGTCCCCTGAACAAGTTTTGACTATTTTCTCGATGATGTCTGTGGTTGTCTGTGACCGGATATAGTGGGTGTTCTAACTCAAAAACTATTAATCAGGTCAATGCGAGATTATATATTTGACATATTTGTTAAAGGGAAAAGACCTTATTAGTTTTGATAAATATCGGTCAATCGGAAGTGGGTTTACTCTTGTCACACCCGTTTTTTTTTTGAAATATTTGCTTTAATATTCCATGAATGTAAAAACGTATAGGAATAAATGTTTTAGGAAATTTAATTTTCTACAACCTGGGTTCGAAACATTTTCCCATATAATGCATTTTTAAAAAGATATTTTAAAAACGTTTTTGCTGCTATCACCACACCACCTAACGCGAACTATTGTAAACACTCACGCTTAGTTACGTCTTACAATTAGTAACGCTTCTTTTTATTTTCTTAATTGTTGGAGCTTCGTGGCTGTATCCAACATCAGAAGGCTGTGGTTTGAGTTTATTTCTGCTCTTTTAAAGTCTTTAAAATTTTTTCGCAGTTCATTAAAATATGTATTATCATGTAACCTATTTGAAATTTTTATAAATAATACAGGTATGGAGAAAGTCACGTGGTGGCCACATGAGATTTTTTAACGTGTTTTTAACAAACATTCCGACTAGATAGAAGATTGAAATTGGCAGTAATGTTTTGATCACGCATTAAAAATCAATGACGAAAAAAAACCCGCGGTCAACTCCAGGATATAAATTCTGCTTCCCGTAAGATAACACGTAAAAAGCGATTTTTCGACGAGCAAGGCTTTTATTCTTTTGCAAATTAAAATTGAAAAAAAATGACCGTCGATCTTCGGACCTAGATTGTTTAAAAAAAGGACAAATAAATCTTGTTATTCCTATCGTTGAATTTTACCTTTAATTTAAAATCGCTCAAGTTTATCGTTTAAATCACATGTTTTGGAAAAAATTGCCTTTTAACCGTGTGCTGTATTGGCAACCGTGTTATTGTCAAAACTCGAGCTTCTATTGTTATCTCAATCCTAATATGCGCACGAAAGAGAACATTTAAATTGATGTCCCTTCATTTTTGACGGGCACTTGCTCCAGTTAAATAATATTTTCCAACCATATTGTTATCGTTCTAATTTCATGAAGGTGTAATTATACTGAAAATTTCATTTATGAAGCCTGTTTTCGCAAAGGAAGTTTAGTTAAAAAAATACTGCATTCTAGAATTGAAATAAATTGTTACAAAAGAAGTCAATTCAAAAGGGAGCGTATCGCCCCAGCAGTGCGTAGTCGAGACAAATCTGCTTCCGCATGTATGTATCGGTGGCAGGTAAAAGGGTTTGATGACATCGTCGAAGCAATCGTGCTGGAGAGTGCCTCCAAGACGTAAATGTAGCTTGACAAGAAGACGCCAAATAAATGAGGAGAGAGAGAGATCGAAATAAGCTCGGAACGAACCGTTGGTTGTACCTTCTTCTCCGAATTTTTGGACAGGCGCTTGACTTTGATGAAGGAAAAAAGGAGATGTGGCGGTCGCATTCACGATCACGTGATAATTTTTGCTTTGCTCGCCAAAAGTTGTGCATATTAGACGAATGGGTTCTATTCGAAAGGAAAATTTAATTTGTGATGGTTCGCCTAAGTTAATGTTATGAACTTTCCGTAATGGTTTTGTCCAAATAGATGGTTTTGCATTTTTGTAGAACTAGATCAACATCTATCACAGAATACGCGAAGAAAATTCACTTCGGAAGATTTTCTTTGGGAAATTCCATTGCTAGGAAAAAAAATATTATGAAATTATCGTTTATCATTTGCGGAAAAAAATTTTCAACTCCGTGCATAATTTTTTGTGAATTCCCTAGAATCAGAGCAAACACATTTCTCAAAACATCAACTAATCCTAATGTTTAATTTGCAGAATTCCAACCATGTATATAGTCTTTGGTGTTTGCACACGTGCGTTCTGTATTGCAGTGATATTGATGGAGCGATTGTCTCTATTTTTTCCACTTGTCCTTGGTCTCCATGACAGCCCTCATTAATATGCATCCTTCGTCTTCTCCATAAGTGTTCCATTTTTGTTTTTTTTCCCCTCATCTTTCCTTTATTTATGGTCGTTTTTTTTTAG
The DNA here is from genome assembly GCA_028673005.1 of Tanypteryx hageni. Taxonomy (NCBI): domain Eukaryota; kingdom Metazoa; phylum Arthropoda; class Insecta; order Odonata; family Petaluridae; genus Tanypteryx; species Tanypteryx hageni. The sequence continues at coordinate 168,833,266 of CM054115.1, read as the reverse complement.
GGTTTTAGTACGCCCAAGACTCCGCGAATCAGCCTTACTTGCAAATTGCAGGGGACAGTTGCCAATTACGCAGTTCTCGTGGTCTTCCCGCTACCAAAGGAAAAGAATCGTTCTGAAACCCCAATCCCTTCGCTCTAATCCTCGCCAACTAATCGAACTAAATAATCAGGATTCGTAATTGAATTCGACGTCCCGTAATTTCATTCCGACCTTTCTCAATTTCCTTTAAAGAAGTGGAATGTCCTGTTTACGTCTTTTCTCCTTCAAACTTACCCCCTCTCTCCATTGCTAGTCGGCTACCATCCGCGCCAGAAAGCGACGCTAATCTCTATATCGCATCAAAAATGAAATTCGCGAATTCTGATTTTTCAATTCCGTGTTTTCTTTTTTATAAATTTCTTTATAGGAAAATGTTTCGGGGCATCGATGATTAAAATTTCAATCTCTTTTTCGAAAAACATTCGTTGTCCCTAATTGGATCCAATAAAATGTAAATTCGCCCGGTCATCTCCCTGGTTACTCATCGCTTTGCTCAATATTTTTATAAACATTTCCATGGGGTAGGAAACGTCGGACTTAAATATTATGATGAAGATAGAGTAGCCAGTACTACTTTTGTGAGTGCCGAATGGATTCTTTCGAAGTTTTAGTCGAACGCATGTAAACTCAAAATTTCTATAAATCGAAGAAGAAAATTTTCCAATTCAGTATTATTTCATGCAAGCGAAAATAAAAAAGAATCTAAATCTTCATCACTGGAAATATCTGTTCTTCTCCTTTGTGGTCGGAGTCTCAAAAGAATCTTATATACATATTATTTCAGAGTGTGGGTTTATTTGTTTGTGCGGGTTCCTTTTTTGTGAAAACATAAGACAGACCCCCTATAAATGTAGTATAAATGGAAAGTACGGACTCCCATGAGGGTTTTAAACTGGTAATTTTTTTTCTCAAGTTCGTTGGTTCGAGTCCAGATGCGTTTCATTTTTCCATTTGGTTAACATGTAATCGGCTGAAATCCGATGTGTAGACCTTTAGTCTTTAACATTTTAAAATATCTTAGAATTGAGATATCATCGCAGAATTTATTCTATTTTGCGCAGAAAATATATAGATTCTTATTATAATCATCTATTCACTTATCTGATTCGAATTCGCCCAAATTTTAAGTTCGTAATAGAAATTTTCCTGGTTTCTTCACATTTCAAAAGGAGGTTATCAAGGTTACTGGCATTGTTATCCTTGATGTTTTCAGTGCATGTGCACTTAGCTTACACTAAAGAACACGGATGCAGAACAATAATTAATTGAAAATTAACCTGAAAGCTTAACCATTTTAGACGTACTTTAGACTTGGAGACCATGTGATATAAGGAAATATTAAAATTTTTGTCGTATAAGTTGGGTGCTTTTAGTACCATAATTTTCATGCAAATAAGGGTACAGGTATCCCTTGTATTACGCCCTTAATTGGTTCCGAGAAATCGCCGCGTAAAGTGAATTGATAATTATAATTGGTAAAATAGGGATGCGTTCCACACAATCAACCGCCTTATACAATGTACGTATATAAAATTACTTTACTAATTGCTCCAATTCCACCGGTCGTGCAATTATATTGTATGTAGTTTTTTTTAAATCGCGTTATGGCGACACGCGTAAAGTGAGTTCGCGTATAACGAGGGATACCTGTATTAACTATTTATAAATGGTTATAAAAATTCATTTTTGTATAATCACTTGTTCGAAAATTATCGAAAAAACTCGACGCAATTAATTGTGCGGGTCTGAGCTAATCCAAAACAAATCTCTAGTTCACTGCATGGTTTTCGTTTAATGCGTGTGAAGCATCGCTGGGTCATATTATTTTCTTTAATGGTTGAATATAATGCTACAGTGATTAATTTGTGAAAACTCCAATACCCCTTTTGTCGGCGATTCTTCTAAAATAATTTTTATCGAAACCATGAATTTAGTAGAGAGTATTCGCGCGTAAACATGTCAATTAGTCATTTTTATCAATTCGGAACAGGTTTCACGAGAAAATTCCATCATTTCGGTAGTGAAAAAAATGACTAATCAAAACAGTGCTGCGTCGACATAAAAAAAGGCGGTGTCGTCAATTCCTTCACTTACACGGCGATAGTACTAGCTTTGCACGCGTTGCTGAAAAATTATTTCCCGACGGAGTAATTCGTTTTATTTCTCACTTTTAATTCTGTCATTTGGCGTAATAGATTTGTTGTTGGCTAAACGAGGTAATTACGTCATGCGATCCACCGCCGCTCATAGCGCTTCGATTCGGATTGGTTTTCACAAACGAATTCATTAAATTAGAGATTTTTCGTTCCGACGCCAGGTTTTGGGGAATGAAGCCGCTCTGACGGGGATTATATTTTTTTGGCGCGCGCGTCGAACCCGGACCGTTTTGTTATCGTCCAAATGGTCAGTTTTATAGTTCTTTGCCTCGCGGTTATTGCGTCGTAACGTTACTTTAGATTCCGCGCTACCAGATATACTATAAAAAGGTTGGAAATGACCCGAAAAGCTTTTTGTCGGGTATTAACCAGATACCGATATTGTGTCGCTGCTGTCTAATAATCTAACGAATCGCTAATACAGGGAATGAAGAGGGCGTGGGTGGAAAGGGAGGGGGGAGTGGGAGGCAGGATGAATGGGAGGGAGGAGTGGGAGGGAGAGGAATGGGAGGGAGGAGGAGTGGGAGGGAGGAGGAGTGGGAGGAAAAAGGAGTGGGAAAGAGGAGGAGTGGGATGGAGGAGGAGTGGGATTGAGGAGGAGTGGGATGGAGGAGCAGTGGGAGGGAGGAGGAATGGGAGGGAGGAGTGGGAGGAAAAAGGAGTGGGAGGGAGGGAGGAATGGGAGGAAAAAAGAGTGGGAGGGAGGAGGAATGGGAGGGGGAGGACTGGGAGGAAAAAGGGAAGGGAGGGAGGAGGAGTGGGAGGGAGGAGTGGGGGGAAAAGGAGTGGGAGGGAGGATGAATGGAAGGGAGGAGGAGTGGGAGGGGGAGGACTGGGAGGAAAAGGGAATGGAGGGATGTGGAGTGGGAGGGAGTAGTGGGGGGGAAGGAGTGGGAGGAGGACTGGAAGGAAAAGGGAAGGGAGGGAGGAGGAGTGGGAGGGAGGAGTGGGGGGGAAGGAGTGGGAGGGAGGAGTGGGGGGAAGGAGTTGGAGGGAGGATGAATGGGAGGGAGGAGGAGTGGGATGGGGAGGAATGGGAGGGAGGAGGAAGAAAGCGAAAATAGGAGGTGGAGGAATTAAACGCGAAACGAAAATCGCTTTAGTATATTTTTATCCCTCCCTTCGCGACCTGTAATAAACTCTTTATGGAACCGTTCCTGCATGCAGTCCCGCTGTAATTAATTAATCGGGCAGATAATTCGAATTCGACCGCAATATATGAAATTGTATGAATGAGATGAATAAATATGTCTGTGACCCTTTCGTCGTTATTTACGAAATGCTGGTTACGAATATTGGTTTGGGAGGCTTTACGTCATCGCGTCCGCTTAATGAGTCGGAATTAGTTTATATTTGTTAATGATCAAAATCATCCCGGTTGACAGCTCTAGAATAATAAGTGTCCCGTTCTTTCGTTAAATAATGCGTACTCTTTTGATAACGGCGCAGCCATCCTTGAGGGTATTCTTGTCGAGTTTTAAATCCTTCGTTCAGTGATATTTAGTCGCAGATTTATATCTAAAATTTATAAAATTTTTGATCACAGAGATTATCCTTTAATTTGTTTATCTTTGTAAATTCTGATTTAGTAGAGTCGAGCGCCAGAATTATTATCGATTACTCGATGACACAGATATGGAGTGTGTGTGTGTCTTAACAATTATGGTCAAATGTGCCTTCCAAAACATCAAGTTAATTGATTTGTTAAGCATTTCTTTTATTTTGATACCATAACGGGTCTCAAATATTTGATTTATTCATTAGAGGGTTTGACTTATGCAATGGAATGATTTACTTCAAATCAGTTTCACAGGAAAATGAAGACATATTATGTTCAAACGCACTTAATGCTCGATAATTCTGCGACTTTATTGCATTTACTTTTACAGAAGAACTCGCAGTGTGACAATTGTTTAATATTTCTCTGATTTGTAATTTATTCTGGAGGGAAATGTAATTGCTGCGTGTAAGTTTATATCGATCCAACCAAACCACCTCGCCTTTTCGTTGAAGATCAATCCCAATTCGCCCTATTGTCTTGCCCTTTAATTCCTTCTGTTATTTCTCCTTCCAAATCGCGACCATCTCTTCGTAATTCGGCTATCAGATTATTCATTCGTCCGTGTTTTTACAATAGACATACCTTTCATACCCTAATTTCCTCAAAACCTACTTTATTTCAGCTCCTCTTTGCTGATTTCTCCGCTTCTTAGCAATCGCCTGCTTCAGCGAGTCATCCCCTCCCATCTATCTTACCCTTTCTTCTCAAAATTTGTCGCAACCTCTTGTCCAATCCACTGTTAATCACGCTGATTAAGCTCCCGCCTTCTTCCGCCTAATTTAATGCCTTCTCGTTCTCTCTCTCTCCGACTTAATGTCTTCTGTTCTGAGATACAAGGCACGGAGCCTCCCTACCTCCTAACCTTCATTTCTGATGACGCACGTTTCAGGACTCGTTTTCCAACTTTTTTTTATCGATCTTTGTCTCTCACTTACACGTGACTGTGATCTATGTGTTAAACATACACGAAGACAAAAGACTATGTAAGAAATTCATTGCCGTCATTATCATTAGTAATATGCCTTTGGAAAGGTGTGTGATTATATACATTAAACCGAGTTCTGATCATTCTCCCGTCCTGTCAGAACCTTCTTAATTTCTTGGCAATCCTCTTTCCCTTTCAACTCGTCCATCAGCTAGAAACTTTCTCCTTTTGCCTTCTTCTCTGTCCTCAAGGTTCCTTCAATCATACCTTAAATCATGGAGCCTCGTCTCGGGAAATGTCGTGCTCAATTCCCTTTCCACTTTCTATCAATCGGTATTGTCAGTCTCTTCTCCCCCATTTCCACAAGTTTATAAATAAAATTTACGTTGAGAATGTATAATTTTAAAGCTCTTGAAGAATTTCTTAGAAAGAGCGTCGGCAATTTTTCGTTATAACAATACAAGCCTTCGGGGGACACTAGAGTTGTAATGTATTTACTTACAGATATGAATATATGTATGCGCAGCAGTTAGGCTCTTCGTCTTTTCAGCGATAACTTTTCCACCTGTTACCGTCTTATATTTCTTCCCAGCCATAACACAATGTTCTACACCGTACTGCTTCAGCTTCTTCCACGATCCCGAAGACGTAATTTTCGGCAGTGCATTCATCATGAGTTTTCCCCAAGTCGCCTCTCGCGTTGCTTAGTAAATCTTTCGCACGCTTAATATGGCGCGATCTACTACTGATTATATTATCTCCTTTAATTGCCTTCCTAAGGCGAACCAATTAAGCCAACCCTCATCAACTCTCATTAGGATACTCACCTCTTCCTTCCCGTATTCATATCCTCCCTTTTCGAAATATGAATGCTCTTTTGTCGAACGCAGTTCGACGTTCGGTCACACCTTTTACGTCCCAAACCCCAAAGGGAAGGCTTACTAATTAACCGACATCGGAGAACGATCGATGTGAGTTTTTTGAACGCCATAATGCAGGCCGGAGAAAAAGCAGATAAGGAGTCATAAATTATGAGGAGTTTTAAAGCTACCTCTTTCCGCATTCTCTCTATCACGATGGGAGCGCCGGCTGCCTCGTTCATTACTCACGTAGTCTAAAGAGAGCTTCCTCATTGGATTTATGACGCGGCAATTGAGAGTAGAGATTTACTCTCCCTTAACGGTATCTCCACGGTGATAATTATCATCTGTACAGCGCACTGGGAGTCCCTGAGAAGCATCCGGCGCGCGCGATTAATTTGATAAGTGTCTAGTCGAGGGCGCTTAAAATGAAGCATGCAGAGAGAGAGAGGGTTTATCCATTTTCTCGGTTTTCTGCAGTGCCCGATTTCCTCTCTCAACGGCTCCTTTAAAGTGAGTTTCAAGACATCCTATGTCGATGCAGTGAGTTTCCATTTATGTTCAATTCCTTCGCGTTTCTAATTTTGTTTTCGTCCATCGTATTCAGTCGTAGAAACGATCGATCGTTACTGTGCTTCGCTCATGGTGTCTTCTTATTTTCTTCGGTAAAATCCTTGTTTCGGTCTTTTCACTGTGAAGTTGCTTTTACCCTAGAGAATTAAGGTTAACTCAAACACTTTTATCAAAAGTTTAAGAAAACTTTTTGAAGGTTTTAATAGTAAAACTGAGTTTTTTTGTTCAAGCAACCTGTCTATTTCTTTTCAGTTATTAATTGCACTGAAATGCGCTTTGAAAATACTTATGGTAGAAAAGTGATTGTAACATAAATTCAAGTATCGTGTATAGCATGGTTTCCGTAATTTTTAAAAATAATTTGTTATTTAGAAATAAATTTGTGATATATTAGTGTTCACAACTTTAGGCTTGCCATTTTATTAGAAAACGTAGCAGGCTTTAATGGTATAGCCTAAAAAATTCCAGAATTTTTTTGTTTGATTTCCCTGATCATTCGTTTCAAAACTTTGACAGCTTCATTTATTACCCTGCCGCAGATTGTCAACATTTAATACGTCGTATCGACGTAATTATTTATAAAGAATGTACTTTTAGGATAACACCCATTACCAATTTCTATCGATTCTCATGTAAGAGTAACTAGGTATACAAATATAAATTCAAAACTATATTCCGAACTCAAATATTTTCTCTTAGGTCTCATGAATGACGTGCGTGTAATGCAATGTTTATTCGTGCACTTCTTATTGCGCGTTATCTATAAGGTATAAATTTTTAAGAGAAAACTTTTACTAAAAATATTTTATCAGCAAAAGAAAATTACGCATCGAATTCCTCAGATTCTGTCTCACAATATTCAAATAAATTTCATTGAGAACATTAATTAATTAATTAATGATTACGGCAGCTCTCTTTAAATTGGTTTGTCTTCGCTATCATCGGACGAAGAATCAACGTGGCCATAGTCGATGCTTTTGCAAGAGACGATGATATTTTTTAAAAATATTCCTTTTCATTTTTAAAAGTAAGCATGCGAAACAATATAAAAATAATTTAATGGATTTCTTCACGTTATGCATGAGTGCGCTTTATACATGAGACCAGATGCATAACTGGGAGATATGGCGCCTATGGCAAAATTTTAAGGAAGCGCCTTGTTTATGTAGAATATGGTTTTTGCTACGTTTTCATAAAGAATGTGTTTTATTAAAAATAATTTAAATATTGTAGTGTTAAATTGATATTTATTTATAGGAAAATATATTTTGCAAGCGGAGCCAATGGCAAATGCCACCTTCGCCATACCCTAGTTACGGCGCTGAATGAGACTTAAGAGTATTTTAAATTAGCTTTAGTATATGCAATAATTAAAAATATCTATATAGAGCCAACAAAACAGTAGCACTATACACAAATACGCTCATCTTTGCGAATGTTATGATGTATCGGACGAAGCCCTTCCACAGAGATATTATTTTAGTTGACAGTTAATTTCGGATTTCCGAGAAATGTTCAGAGAGAAGTAACTGTTAAATCCACGATTTCCAAAAAGTGCCTCAATTGGCGCCCGTTTCATTCATCACGAATTTAGTTCAGTGGAAAGAATGACTCCGATGGACTTTTCCGCTATGTCATCGTGAATGTTCAGCCTGATCAATCCGTTTAAATCGCAATATATCTTCGGTGAAGGACGCTTCGGTATATCTGGAATCAGCAATTCACACAAAGGAGTGCGTTTTTGAGAGGAGAGTGTGTGGGCGAGGAGATGAATCCTGTAGGGTAAAGCGAGGAGAGATGACAGGAGTAGGAGAAAGGACGCATCTCTAGTTTCCATAATCATAGACAGGGGGCAGCAACGGCGGTCAGTGCAGTGCGGACAGTAAAGGAGAAAGTACACATTAAAAAATTCGTTCTTTAATGTAAAGTTTTTTGTGTGATTTACGAAAGAATTTCATTCACAGCTGTTGTTGGTAAGTGCCTGAATTTTCATATATCAATTCTATTATTTTCATTTCGCATATTTATCGCGGCAATAGTGAAAAACTTGTTTTCTGTAGATAAAGGAGAGACGGCCGCTCGCGGAGGGAGGGTAGAAGACACTTGCTTTCCCAGGTATTTAACCATTATCCGCTGGATTTAAATCCCGCCTGTAGGGTCTGGGTGCCGTATTTCTGAATAAATGTACGTATCTTGTGAACTATTGAATCAAATAAAAAGTATATTCTTGCGGAAGCAATCTGCTGCTGACATTACCGATTCAGCGTACATCGCAGAAAAGAAAAAGAAAAATAGTATCCAAGCACAGAAGAATGATGAAAATGCAAGAAGAAAGAAAAATTGCGGTCGGAGTTACAAGAACGCTTAAAACACGAGAAAAAAGACGCTGAAAAAGTAAAACGAGAAAATCAATAAAAACAAACAAAATGGATCATCTAAGAAAGCTGTTAAGCAGGGAAAGAGGTCAAGAAGCCGTTCGTATTTTCAGTCGTCATCGTCAGAAGGTGATGAAGAACCAATACTCCTGTCTGATGATAAATCTGAAGACTAGAACGTAGTTGAATGCCTTTAACTTTAACACTCAGTCTACATCAGACTGGATCCGGTGTAAAGTGTGTGGCAGATGGTTACACGATACCTCTTCTATCTACTCCGACATGTGTGCTTTGTGTGGTAGAAATGAAAAGAGAAAAAAAAGTAATATAAGTTCATCTTATTGCTTAAGTTTGTTACGTTTTCTCTTTGAACCTTCCAGTGTTTGTAACCAATATTCACTATATTTCAGTCTCATTATTTTGTTTTCCAGATTATACTACGTACTTTTCAATTTCTTTTACATTCTTGCTGTCTTATTAATTTGAATTATTGTTCATTTTTGGGTATTTTCTGAACTTTGGGGGAGCTGTGTCGGTCTTTGCTGGTAACAATCATGAGGACCAATTTTTTAAAAGTTACCTCTCATTTTACACTTCCTGAACCTATTATTTACGCCCATGTCGATACTTTTGTAATAAATATGAAATTGAAAAAATTGTTGTATCTTAAGTAGATCTTATTTTTCGGTTTACCAACACGTATATTCCCATAAGCCATCTCTCCTATCCATGTCATCTTACCTACCCTAGGAGAAGAGATGGCAAAGAAACGTGGTTTTGAAAAATCGCTTTAAAGCCTTTTTAAAAAACCTTTTCTATTTTTCCTAATATAACTAATAACTGTAGAATGAAGAATTAAAATTAACTTAGTTAATTCCTACAATACTTTATTAAGAGACACGATCTACAAAGTTAATTTTAATTATTTATAAAGAATTTCTACAAAGTAACGGCCGAAACAATTGACCATAACTGTACAAAGCATTATTGTCAGCGATCTCATGATTTCTTTCCTATTCTAAAATCTTCGAGTTTTTATTGAATTGTGCGTCGTCTCTCCTCGCTTAACCCTATATTAATTTTGTAGCGTAGCTGCGTACGTGAGTCACACGGGTGAGTAAGTGCAGATCCGTAATCGGCGAAACACGAAAGCATAAAACAAATCTTTAAATGTTGAATAATTATGGAGTAATGAATTTTTTCAAATAAAAAGTTTCCTATAAGAAACACTGCGCCGCAGCCGCATTGCATTTTTAAATTAGTTTGAATTACGATACGAACTTGAGACTTTAACAGTTGCACAACTATATTTATCTCGAAGAGTGAATCCGAATCCATGCCGAAATAGCTTAAGTATGCGTTTGATACAAGAAAAAACGGAAAATCTATTTACGATAAAATTGATTTATCAATCAGAACAATTTAAAAAAAACAATTGCTTTGAAACGTTTGCGTTTTCTATCAGTGGTGTTCCTTTGGAGTGGCGAGAGAGGTATCTGTCCCGGGTCAATAGCGACATGCTCTTACCTCGCCTAATTTCGACACTGTGGCTTCTAGTCAAGAATACTTATCTCTGAAATGAAAATACCGAATAATTCCAATATGCATTGGCGAAGTCAAGTTAATAGCAATGTAATATGGCAAGTTTCAACTCATTTATTTAAGTTGATTTGCATATGGTGTAGGATGGGAGCAACAGTATGTTCAGCTTTTATAGAATTTAAAGGATGAGTTATTTTCTATTTCGATAAGGTCTTTTATTGATTATGGTCCCGAGGAATTTTAGACGAAGTTATATCTCACTTTTGAGAAAATGGAATGGAATAAATTGAACAAGGAAAAATTGCGTTCGAGGGTGGGACGATCCCGTTAAAATTTTCTTTATGGCGGTCAAATATTTAACACGCATTTCAACTTTCGTTTTTATTTTCATTCACAAATTATATGTTCAATTTGAATATCGTTGAAATATAGAACATATGACGCATAAAAATGATTTTTCCCCCGAGAAATCGCACAACGGTCGGACTTTCTGCTCCGAATTAAAACGTTCCATCTGATTTTTTCGCCGGAATAATTGCACAGATAATTTGCGCATACCCACTTGCAAAAACACACACACACAGTCTGCGAAGTGAGACACCCTCGGTGCAATTAGCGTCCTAGAAAAGCTGATTGCTTGCACCGATGCGGATAATTGCGTTTGGTAAATCTGTGTGTAGACTGTGGAGGGGAAGAAAGGTGGGGGTGGAAATGCTTTCTGCATCGACGAAAAAAATAGATCAAATTAATTTCAATCTGATGTCGAGCGCGCCTTAGAGATTTAGTCACGGCGGATAATTGTTTAATTTGATGATTTAGGCGCCCTAGTTGGAGTCATGAATTTTAGCAGGAAACTTAATTTGGTCGGAATTATGCCTGTGTAAAGGAATTAGATGGTTCACGGAGGAAAAGGAGACGGAATTTCACCCAAATATTTCTATTGAAATGTTATCCTCTATGAAAATGACCTTCATTGTTTTAAATACTGCGTTCATGAATGTTTACCTTATCTAGACTTTCATCAATTAGTGATACACCTTTTATTATATAGAATCAAGTTATTGCGTTTCTTTGTGCGGTATTTATATAATGGCTTTTGAGAGAAGCGGAATAATTAATAGTATAACAGTTGGGAAGTTAAAATGTACATCGAATCATTAGCGGTGTCTCGTAAATTGACTATAGCCATGATGAATACGTACAGAAGTTCACAAATTCTTCCTCTACAGTAATTTTAAAGTAAACTTGTAAATAATATGAAGTAATCATAGATAATTAAGCCTTTAAAAGAGATGTGATGCATTACCTTTTAAATAGCCTTTACACGGAAGATACAGCTCAATACAACTTTCAAAACGCACATTTTCGAATGGTTTGCGTATTAATTATCTTTTTCTATTGATGCGTCAAGTTAAATTCGTATATTATTTTTACGTCCAATTTAAATAAAATATTTTTATATCTTTTCACTTTTAACATTCCCATTTAAGTCAGAGAATTTTCTCAAATTTATCCGAATTCAATTACGATGAATGAAAAATAAGGATGAAAAACCTTATATGGTAGCTCCAAAACTTATTATAGTATAAATCAATTATATCAAAATATTATAAAGAAAAACTATGAATTAGATGAATCATTTTTAGTATCTGATGGGTATAAAGTATACGTTTGAAGAGTTTGTTCGATATCGGCCGAGTGATATACCAGAATTTGTTATACTTGTTAAAATTCTACTCGCCGACATATTTTTAGCAATTTTTTCGATCTAAATTATCTAAAATTTACGAGTGAATAAAATAGACAAAAGTTGTTCATTCCGTCCTACATACTATATGGCGTAATACCGCTAAAATAATGCATAAATTAAACGACATTAATTAAAATTCATTCCGAGCAAGAGAATAGTTTTCCATTACACAACTCTCGCGTAACTTATACGTAAATCAGGCCAAATTCTTTGATGCAATAATAAAAATTATTTACAATAGTGAACCACATTGCATTTACATTTTTTTATACAAAGATGTGATTTGTATACCTCATGAAAATTATTTTCGCAGAAGTGACCTCATAACTAAGCCAGAGATTTAAGGTCGAAAATTTTAATTCTATGTAAATTCTTCCGCAAAATAAGTCAGCTTTATTCAGCGGAAAATAATGACCATGTCGACGCTTACCAATATAAAATGGCTTAACACCATGGTCGTATTAAGGCTACGTTAAATTCCATATATATATACAGTCAAACTCGTTTATAACGAGCACGGTTGTAACGAGTTCACGGCTATAGTGAGCAAATGCTACCTCCAAGATAAGTTTACATGCATTTACATACAAATATTTCACGTATATAACGAGCACGCTTCACGGATATATCGACCCAACTTCGACCACTTCTCACTGTCTCAAACGCGGCGGCGGTCAGCCCCTTCAATCCTCATAGTGACCCAAAATATGCAACCTTGTGTTCTCGAGTCCAGCCTCTACACCCTATTCCTCGGGGAGGTTAAAGACCGCGGCGTTGTTGTTAAAAAATAATCCCTTCGTCCAAACCAAGAATTCCCAACTTGCAGGTACAGTGGCACTCGCCGAGGTCCTTTGTCCTCTCCTCCCAACCCCCAGCTCTTTTACAGCCAGGAAGTTGTGTTTGGAAGGGGGTAAGGGCATGTACAATGGCGCCCGCCCCCGTCGCTCAGCCGAATGCACCCAACACCCTTTCCCACGTAAAGATGGGAAATCCCACGTTTAATCCGTCTCCTCATTAACTCTTCCTGGAATTGGTATGCTCACAGTTTGCAAAGAAATTTCGTAGCGTTGATCACAAAAATCAGTTGAGATTTTGCCCTTGAACGAGTAACATGTCCGTACATAAAAGGAAGTGTTTGTCTATTCACGAAAAGGTTGATATTATTCGAGAGTTAGAACGTGGTGAAAAAAATGTTGAAGTGTGCAAAAAATGTAATTTATTGTCGTCTACGGTTTCAACCTTATGGAAAAACAAAGAAGCGATTTTATCTGCACTAGCGAACAACCTAACAACGAACAAGAAAATGAGGAAGTGCGACTTGGGTACTGTTGATCAAGCACTTCTGGAGTGGTTTAAGAGGCAGAGAAATGCTGGTTTCCCCATCAACGGCCCCATTTTAAAGGTACAGGCAGATAAATTTGCAAAACAGTTAGGACATGAAAACTTCACATGCAATAATGGGTGGCTCGATCGTTTTAAAAATCGGCATAACATTGTTTATGCGAAAGTCAGTGGAGAGGCCCTGTCAGCAGATTAAAAAACGGCAAGTGAATGGGTGAAAAGTGTTTGGGAGGAGTGTCGAAAAGGTTACAGAGAAGAAGACATCTACAATGCCGACGAAACTGGACTGTTTTACAACATGATGCCTGATGCAACGTTTAAATTCAAAGGTGACAAATGTGTTGGTGGCAAAAGACCTAAGAATCGTTGAACAGTTTTAATGTGCGCAAACATGAATGGGAGTGACAAAAAAAACTTTTTGTTATTGGTAAGTTACAAAAGCCGCGTTGTTTCAATAATGTAAAGAAGCTTTCCGTTGAATATGCAGCTAATAAAAAGGCATGGATGACTTCCAATATTTTTCAGAAATATGTAAGTCAGTGGAACAACGAGTTACGGAGGAAAAATAGAAACATTCTAGTCCTTGTCGATAACTGTCCTGCGCACCCACATATGCAGGAGTTATCCAATGTAAAACTGGTGCTTTTGCCTCCAAATGCGACTTCTATTTTGCAGCCAATGGACATGGGGATAATTAAAAGTTTTAAAGGCCATTTCAAGCGATTTTTTGTTCTACAGTTGATTGAAAGGAGGGAAAGAGGTTTAGATGGCAACGTCTCTGTATTGGATGCAATTCATTTGATGACAGATGCATGGGACAATGTTTCACCTACAACGATCATAAACTGTTTTCGGAAGTCTAGTTTAATATCGGGAGAATTTTCGATTGATAACCATAACGTTGAAAAAGATGATCTACCTCTGTCAGAATGGCTTAAAGAAAATGGAATTGCGAATTTTGACCATGTAAATGACATTGACAATTTTGTTCATGTTGATGATGATTTGATTACCAGTGGAATTCCTACGGAGAGTGAAATAATAGAGACAGTACAAAACACAGCAGACAGTGATGAAGACATTGTTGAATGTGTCGAAGACACAATCCCGACGAAAGCCGTGCCAACTTACTCTCAAGCTCAGGATGCTGTGGAAACATTAAATGATTTTTTTGAAAACATTGACATTTCCGATGGTGTTTTTAGTGCAATAAGTGTAATAAGAGGAAACTTAAGAGACTTCAAAGTGAAATCTATGAAACAGGCTACCATTCAAAGTTATTTTTCTAAAAAGGGGAGTGATTAAGGATGCAGCTGTGAGTAAATTTTATATGTACAAATGTTTATTTTAAATTTTCTAGTTTATTCTCATTTTTATGTTTTTCCATAAATTTACTAAATAAACTTTCTGTTTATATATTCACTTTTACTTCTTATGTCTTATTTCACCATACGCATGCATGCTTTTGCCCTCACGGATATTAAGTTTAACGGCTATAACGAGCAAAACTAGACGGTCCCGTGGCGCTCGTTATATCCGAGTTTGACTGTGTATATATATATATATATATATATATATATATATATATATATATATATATATATATATATATATAGAGAGAGAGAAATGTGGGCGTTTTTCGCTTAGAAATAAAACCTTATTATTACCTCCGACGACGTTTTAATCTCCAATCGAGTAAACGGTCGTTACGTGTACATATTATTCAAGTCGAGGCGTCTATTTGGTGGGGATGGGTGCATAACATCTAGGATACAAGATTGAATCGCAAAACGAGCGTTTTTATTTCGCCGTGATTTTTTTTTCCGAGCATCGAGTTTGTCAGAAACAAATAAAGTAGCTCGAAAAATCTTCCCAAATAATTTTTATACTTGTTATTTTTCGGAGGGGAGAGGTGAGGGGGAGATGGTACACATAGTTCGAAACTCTCAGAAGGAACTTATGCGTTTGTTATGTGATTTCTTTGCCCGTAGTCTCTGCGGCTGCGAAATTGTGATATCTATGGGAATGGCGTTTTGCAGCTTGTCTTTATGAATATTAGCCAAGTCTGAAGAATCGGCTTCCATATGTTTACATTTAGTGCATAAATATAAAACACGTCATATAATCGAAATACTGGGGTTCTATTCATACACAATATAAATTTTCTATTTGGTCGCTGTTTTTCTTTATAAAAAAATATAGAAGCCTTGTACGATAAATACCCTCGGATTATATTGTATATACCAGGAGTGGCCAAACCGTGGCTCGCGCGGCTCTTTTAACTTAGTATGCGGCTCTTTTAAATTTTCATTCAGAGGCGTATCAGTGTTTTTTTTCTGCTAAACACAATGAATAGTGTGAGTTGAGACGTGTTGGGGATGCGTAAGGGACATGCATTATATCTGAATTGCTTCGGATGCAGGTAATGTTTTATTATTCATAATTATTTTAGCAAAGAATGCGTGTCATGCGGCTCTCCAACATCTGAAGATGATCGTATGCGACTACGAGGATAAGTAAGTTTGGCCACTCCTGATATGTACTATCTCTCTATACTTGTGTCAATGCCATCGCGGAAACACAGTAATGTCAAATAAATGATTCGTATATGCTAAGCATAAGACGGGCTTCTTAGCGCACTAGCGCTCCTACAAACATTTATAAATAAAGTATTCAGAAAAGTAAGAAAAATAATGGATAATAGTAGTACTAAAGGTGACGCTTTTTGTAACTTTTGTTTCTGCACTCACTGGCGTCTTGTATTCTTATCGGAATCATGATTCAAATTTCAAACTACGCATGCGCAGGTACTGAAACGACTCACTTAGGAGCTTCTCGTTTTCCCTAAATACAATAAATACAGAAAATACCCGTTACTATAAATAAAAGTAGGGAATGAGCTGGTTAAGCAGACAGCAATTTAAAAAATATTAAATTTTATATAGGCTAGTGTGATTAATCAAATAATACTATAACGAGACAGAATACTAAATCGATTGGAGAAATCGAAGTCTCGAACTGTTTTTGTTTAGGAGTTTGCTTGTCAGACAAACGGACAAATCGAACGCATAAGCGGATTTTTTTAAAAACATTCCGCCAACAGTACAAACTGTTATTATAGGTACTTATTATTAAAAAAAGTTATTTACATAAATTCCTGTTTTTTATTGTTGCTTGTTACGTTCTGACTAGGACTTAGGAACTTCCTGCCGGGAAAATTTCACCCGTGGCTCATATGGATTCCTCCCGCAGGTAGAACGTGGAATGGAAGTCACCCGGAAATGCATACACGCGAACAAAAATTCACTCTCGTGATGAAACGCATTTGCTATGAGAGGGCGTCCCAGTTTGAAAATTCCTCTCAGCGTAATCGTTTAGCACTTGAAGCCATGTTCTTTTCCTTAATGATTGGTTCAATCTTCATTCCGACCAGTGCGTTAGGTGCAAAAAGTACGGACTGCAAAATTGCGTCGACTGAATGCATTTTTTTTAAGTACATCGATTTCATAGAAGACGGTTCATATATTAATCCCGGTGCAGCAGTTTCTCGTTCTGATATAATTTACTACTCTTTCCTCTGTTTTGTTTTCTATTTCCCTATCTCTATCGCTGCTCTCACTCGCTGTCTTTTGCCCCTTGTTTTATAACCTTTCTCTCTCGCCCTCATTTTCTCCCCCATTATCTCTCTCCCTTCTCTCTCACACTCCCTATCTATTATTATTTATTATTGCTAGTGGTACCCGCAAAAACTTTTGCGAAGTCAGTCAGAAATCTGCATGTTAAAAATGCCCACAGCCCGCACGCAGTTTACTGAATAATAATAACCTTCAATTATTAACTTTGCAACGTTAAGTTTGACATTGATACGACTATAATTTCGATGCTTCATAAAAAGCGCGAAGCGAATATTGCAAATCTTTTGTTTATTTGAAGGCTTAATAGACGCTAATTCAATCGGAGGCAACATTGTGGTTCGCCTTAGCAACACCCTGAAAGAGTACGAAAAAGTCATAAAATTTCGAAAAGAAACCTGTGTTTCTGACAAATTCTTCCATATAACGTCCAAATATCGCAAGAATAAGTTATTTTATAGTTTTATCCGTCAACTAAAGAAAAATGGAGAAATTCGATCCATATTTACGTATTTTAATGAACGAAGGAAATAAACCTTGCATCTTGAAAAATCGGAACTCCTGTGTAAACATATGAGAATATGTAATCGTCTCCCAGAGTCGAATCCGAGACACTCATCTACTCGAAAATAGTTTTCTCGTGGTCTCTTAGTTGGCAGAAACAAAAAGGCGTTTACAGCATTTCTCTATGACAAACTGTTCAAGCGGTAAAAGGGGGGACGGACGGACAGACATTGAATATTAATATATAAAGATTATTATTATTATTTATGTATAGTTATCTTATATATGACAGTGTAATGTGGGATAATTTAATTATTGAGCTTTAGTAGGTTTTGTAGGTTTTCACACCCCCCTTCTATGTGGTGCGGTGTTTTTTTGTTATTTTTCCCACACAATTATTATCTTTTTACAATTATTGTATTATTATTAAATTCTTGAATGTATTGTTATATTTGTATCAAGACAAGAGGTTAGATGGCAGATGGGACTTCCTAGTCTCAATCTCGCCCCAAATAAAGGCCATATCTAATCTAATCTATTACTCTCCCAGCCTTTCCCTCCCTTTTCTCTACATCCCTCTCCCCTCCCTCCCCAGCCCCTATCTCTCCTCCTCTTTCTTCTCTCTCCTTTTTACTCTTTCTCTCTCCTCTCTACTCATACATTCTTCTCCCTATCTCTTCATCCCTCCCACTCCCTCCTTCCCCCTCTGCATCCCTATTTTTATCTCTCTCTCTCTCCATCCTTCCTCTTCCTCCCTCCGTCTGCATATTACTCATGTCTCCACAGCTCTTCTTTCTCCTTATCCTTTCTCCCTCACTCCTTTTCTCTAACTCCTCTTTCTCCTTCCTCTCCCTCACTCCCCTCCCTCACTCCCCTCCCTCACTCCCCTCCCTCACTCCCCTCCCTCACTCCCCTCTCTCACTCCCCTCTCTCACTCCCCTCTCTCACTCCCCTCTCTCACTCCCCTCTTTCACTCCCCTCTCTCACTCCCCTCTCTCTCTCACTCCCCTCTCTCTCTCACTCCCCTCTCTCTCTCACTCCCCTCTCTCTCTCACTCCCCTCTCTCTCTCACTCCCCTCTCTCTCTCACTCCCCTCTCTCTCTCACTCCCCTCTCTCTCTCACTCCCCTCTCTCTCTCACTCCCCTCTCTCTCTCACTCCCCTCTCTCTCTCACTCCCCCCTCTCTCTCACTCCCCCCTCTCTCTCACTCCCCCCTCTCTCTCACTCCCCCCTCTCTCTCACTCCCCCCTCTCTCTCACTCCCCCCTCTCTCTCACTCCCTTCTCTCTCTCACTTCCCCTCTCTCTCTCACTCCCCTCTCTCTCTCACTCCCCTCTCTCTCTCACTCCCCTCTCTCTCACCCCCTCTCTCTCTCTCACCCCTCTCTCTCTCTCACCCCTCTCTCTCTCTCTCACACCCTCTCTCTCTCTCTCACCCCTCTCTCTCTCTCTCACCCCCCTCTCTCTCTCTCTCACCCCTCTCTCTCTCTCTCACCCCTCTCTCTCTCACCCCCTCTCTCTCTCACCCCTCCTCTCTCTCTCTCACCCCTCTCTCTCTCTCTCTACCCCCTCTCTCTCTCCACCCCTCTCTCTCTCTCACCCCTCTCTCTCTCTCACCCCTCTCCTCTCTCTCACCCCTCTCTCTCTCTCTCACCCCTCTCTCTCACCCCTCTCTCTCTCTCACCCCTCTCTCTCTCACCCCTCTCTCTCACCCCTCTCTCACACCCCTCTCTCTCTCACACCCCTCTCTCTCTCTCACACCCCTCTCTCTCTCTCACCCCTCTCTCTCTCACCCCTCTCTCTCACCCCTCTCTCTCTCACCCCTCTCTCTCTCTCTCATCACCCCTCTCTCTCTCTCTCACCCCTCTCTCTCTCTCATCACCCCTCTCTCTCTCTCTCACACCCCTCTCTCTCTCTCACACACCCCTCTCTCTCTCTCTCACACCCCTCTCTCTCTCACACCTTTCTCTCTCTCTCACACCCCTCTCTCTCTCTCACCCCCCTCTCTCTCATCACCCCTCTCTCTCTCTCACCCCCTCTCTCTCTCTCTCACCCCTCTCTCTCTCACCCCTCTCTCTCTCACCCCTCTCTCTCTCACTCCCCTCTCTCTCTCATCCCTCTCTCTCTCATCCCTCTCTCTCTCACACCCTCTCTCTCTCTCTCACCCCTCCTTCTCACACCCTCCTTCTCACCCCTCCTTCTCACCCCTCCTTCTCACCCCTCCTTCTCACCCCTCTTTCTCACCTCTCTTTCTCACCCTTCTCTCTCTCACTCCTCTCTCTCTCACTCCTCTCTCTCTCTCACTCCTCTCTCTCTCACTCCTCTCTCTATCTCACTCCTCTCCCCCTATCACTCCTCTCCCCCTATCACTCCTCCTCTCTCTCTCACTCCTCTCTCTCTCACATCCTCTCTCTCTCACTCCTCTCTCTCTCACTCCTCTCTCTCTCATTCCTCCTCCTCCACTCCTTCACTAATATTCGCCATCATCAGGCGTCGGACAGAGACTTGTGCAAAATAATAGAGCAAATCAGATCAGGGAAAACCATTCCGAATTATTCTTTGCAAGGCGACTTATTTGCGTCACTATTCCCTGGACTCTAAGAAGCCTCGAGTTGTAATTTCCTCTTGTTTTAAGAGAGATGATCTTCCAATATTTTCATTCTTCTCCTATTGGTGGTCATCTAGGCAGTGCAAAGACATGTGATAAAATCTCCCGTGAATTTTGGTGGTTGGATATGAGAGCAGATATTTCAACAAATGTTAAAAATTGTCAACTCCAGCAAATGACGCACCCTGCGTGCGACGCACACCTTTTTCGTGGGAACCCTTCTTTTATAGCAACAGACATTAGCCCGGAAGAGGACACTAGTAGATCGCGGGTAGAACCAATTAGCGTTCGCGAGTGGAACGCAATCTACCGGCACCTGACTGCAAACGGCGTTAGTTGCGAGCCGACAACGTCGCCATGAGCGGAAGCAGTGAAGGAGAGGGGAAGAGCGAGATAAGACGTGGTGATCTGCGAGTCGAACCCTTTGGCATATCATTTGTGATTCAAGTGGACATTTCTAATAAGTATTGTACTATATTTGTGTTTTGTATTATGTCACGGCAATATAATTGTTAGTACGTTTTCGTGACATTTATCCAGTGTATGCTATTTGATTTGTGGTCGGCAGCAGCAGTGTCTCCGAGAGTATCGTATCGTTTAACTATTTTATAATACTTTTAGTATTACGAGAGAATAATGTAAAATGAGACAGTTTTCGTCTCATTATTGGAGGTCCCACCGATATTCGAACATAGGTTCGTTATTGTTTATTCGTGTATTTCGTACTCTTGTAATCTAAAGTTCATTATTATAAACTTGTCTTGTATATTTCACTTTGTTCTTGGGTTTCGTGCTGTTTCATTTCCACTATGGAAAAGTCTAAGGGTGCTCACGAAAAACAGTATTCTACCACCAGCTTCAGATAGGGCTGAAAAAATGCGCTCCTGCGCAGATGACGGGTCGAATGACAATCCACCCGCAATTTCCTCCCCTTCGCCGTCTGATCTTACTCAAGTGGTTAATGGTCTTTTGTCTAAGTTTCCTCCTTTGCAGAGCTTTCAGCCGAAGCCACCGTCGCATTTTTGTCTGAATTACGTTACGTTCGCGAACTTAAGTTCGTCGTGGATAATTATCTTCTCATTCTCGCCCTCACTAACATCCCGGTTACGCTAAGGGATTTCTGGTTTAATGCTATTTCACGGAATCTTTCTTGGGAGCAGGTCCTCTCGAAAGTCTGGCAGACCTTTTTCTCGAAGAGAGAATTCGAGCGTCTCGTCTCGCTTGAAGTCAAAAGATTCCAATCCCCAGACGAGTCGCCGCTGATGTTTTTCCAGTCCGTCAAGGCGGCAATCGCGGTATTATGTCTGAATTATTCGGAGTTAGATATTGTGGAACTCGTGCTCGACGGTATTAATCCCCTGACAGCAGTTGACATTTTCTTTCGTCGGGAGGCCTATTAATCTAGCCGAGTTGGACGACTTACTCACGCAATCCGATAAACTCCTCATGACCAGAAGAGAATATTCTCGCGAGAATCCATTATCCTCGGGTGTGACCCACAGCGTCTCGAACCTCGCCAAAGGCTACATTCCAGCCTAATCAAAATCGCCGTTTTCGGCGCGATTCCCGTAACCCAACGGGTCATTCTTTTGTTAATTGGTCGGATCCTTCCGACAGGCCACTAATTGATGTGTCCATTAATTCGCAACCACGCCATGCTCTACTCGATACCGGTTCGTCAATTTCGCTAATAGATCGCAAGGAGTGGGCCGCCTTAAAAACTCGTAGCAAAAAGCGAGCGCTTCAAACCTGCTTCGTTAAATGC
The DNA here is from genome assembly GCA_028673005.1 of Tanypteryx hageni. Lineage (NCBI taxonomy): Eukaryota > Metazoa > Arthropoda > Insecta > Odonata > Petaluridae > Tanypteryx > Tanypteryx hageni. Next base: position 168,811,637 of record CM054115.1, on the reverse strand, counting down.
AATGGTCTTTCGGCTAACCCTTTCCCTGTTTCGATCTAGGGTTCATTTAAAAGTTCGAATCCACAACTTTTCGTGGAAGCAGTGGTTTCATTTGGCCGACTTGCCCTTTCCGTACATTTTGAGCCATGATTTTATACTGAAATCCTCTATCATAATGGATAGCCGGGCCCGTAAGGCATTTTTATCTTTCAATTCTCGATTTTCTATGCCCCTTATAACCTCCCCCCCCCCATCGTATACCGTTGGAGAAAGCTCCTCGTCCAACGTGCATTTTTTCGACAAGGCTAAGGATGACTCATGTAACGGCAGTCTATGTGCACTCCCCTTCCCCCTTCCAAGGACGGTCGTTGCGAAAATCGCTTCCCTGTTCACGCGATATCCAGACGTCATCACCCCAAACATTGGCCTCACTAAATTTAGTTTGAATACGAAAATCGAATTTTCTGATTCTACCCCAATTCGTTCTCATCCGTATCAATTGTCTCCGCCCAAATTGGCCTCCATGAAAATTCAGGTGACTTCACTGCTAGAGAAAGGAGTGATCGAAGAATCGAATTCCCCATTTGCTAGTCCAGCATTTCTCATCCCTAAGAGAAATGGCTCAGATCGCCTTGTAATCGATTACCGCAAAATTAATAAAATACTCCTCTCATCTCTCACTTCTCTCTCTCTCACTCCCTCTCTCTCTCTCACTTCTTCTCTCTCTCACTTCTCTCTCTCACTCCTCTCTCTCTCTCACCCTCTCTCTCAGTCCTCTCTCTGTCCTCTCTCTCTCAGTCCTCTCTCTGTCCCTCTCTCTCTCACTCCTCTCTCTTCACTCCTCTCTCTTCTCACTCACTCCTCTCTCCTCCTCCTCACTCCTTTCTCCCTCTCACTCCCTCACTCTCCTCTTCTCCCTCTCACTTCCTCGTCTCACTCTTCTCTCTCTCACTCCTCTCTCTCACTCTTCTCTCTCTCACTCTTCTCTCTCTCACTCTTCTCTCTCTCACTCTTCTCTCTCTCACTCTTCTCTCTCTCACTCTTCTCTCTCTCACTCTTCTCTCTCACTCTTCTCTCTCTCACTTCTTCTCTCTCTCTCACTCTTCTCACTCTCTCACTCTTCTCTCTCTCTCTCTCTCACTCTTCTCTCTCACACTCCTCTCACTCACCCCCCTCTCTCACACCCTCTCTCACCCCCTCTCTCACCCCCCTCTCTCACACCCCCTCTCTCACCCCCCTCTCTCACCCCCTCTCTCACCCCCTCTCTCACCCCCTCTCTCACCCCCTCTCTCACCCCCTCTCTCACCCCCTCTCTCACCCCCCTATCTCACCCCCCTCTCTCACCCCCCTCTCTCACCCCCCTCTCTCACCCCCTCCTCACCCCCTCTCTCACCCCCCTCTCTCACCCCCCTCT